>JADRCH010000005.1:4598444-4748876 GCA_019843965.1 Rhynchomys soricoides | reverse complement strand
GTGCAAACACAGCCCCGAAAAACCACTAACCACCAGCTCCACCTCTCAGGATCCTAGCAGTTATATACCCTCTGGAAAGTTCCCAAATGTCACACAATCTCTTTGTTTCCCATAGTTGCTGCCTCTTTCCCTCTTATTTTATTGCGTGTTCTTCTCCCATCTTACCTTCCTCTAATTTTACCTTCATCTTTTCTCTTCTTCCTTTATCTCTTCACAAAATGCAAGTAAAGAACAAATCTCAAAACAAACAAACAAGCAAATAAAAAAGCCCAGAGAGAATTCTATGCAGTAAAAGCACATGACTACAAATTTGACACTCAAAATTCACACATTGAATGGAGTGATTTGATTTCTGCAAGTTATACCCTGACCTACACACACACACACATACACACACACACACACACACACATACACATACACACACACACATACACATACACACACACACACACAAATAATAGATATTCATACACATAGTAAAAAATATTAAAGAAAATACTTTCTGGTTTTGTTATTATTCTGTAAATAGTATCATTTTACTGACGAAAAAAATGGGTATTTTAATTAGCCTTACTCTGCTTCCAACGTAATTAATAAGACTTCTTCTAGATTTTGTTTATAATGTAACAAATTCAAAGCATTTATATTAAGAATTAATTTAAAATCAAAGAAAATTTTACCATTTCTCCTGAACATATGATCGTTTTAAATGCATAGGAATGCACCTTAATATACGTGTTTTTAGTTGCATGGAAAATAGAAAATCTTTATCTAAAATCATTATTCAAGGATGTGCAATGTAGTTCCTCTTCTGTCTCCAGGCTTATAATTATGATAGATATGATGTTTGTGGACATGAATATGGGTATAATCAGGTGCAGCATCCTTTTCCTTGAGATCATATCTATGCATTATCATTCTTACAAAATTGTGGCAAGCAGCAGGCATAGCTGTTGTTTTCTGTGTGGCCAGCAATATCTACAATAGGTAAATCTTTAGAGGACTACCTAAGATCATCTTCCAAGGTTTCTTGACTTTAGAAAAGACATGCTACACTCTGTGACCTCTAAGCAAGGTAGGGAGACCAAACAAGTAAAATGATTTTGAGGTCGTAGGGTGTCCCGCGCTACGGTCTCGCCAGCAAGAACGACGCGGCACACATAGGATCCTTCTGCAGTAAAGCTTTAATGCATCTTGAGAGGGAGAGCATAAGCTTGCCACGAGTGGAGACCCTGAACAATAGAACACCCGCCCTTTATATGGGTCACAGCGCTTGCCTGGGACATGGAGCTTCCCCATTGGCTCCCGCACACCAGGCCAGATGCCGCCACGAGAGAGGCTGAGACTCTGAGGTGGAAAATTACCAGGTGCATGCGCACTAGCCTGTTTACAACTTGTCCTCGGCCAAATGTAGGCGCCATCTTGTAATGGCGAATGTGGGTGCTCAGGCGGCTCCCAACAGTAGGGGATGCTGTGTTCCCTGCTCTACAGTGAACGCACAGTTCTGTGAAGAACAGAGTCCCGTCTTTGTCTCTTTTTAATGACTACACTTGTCAGTTTCTGTTACCATGCTAATAGTCAACACACAAATGAAGTATTTAGAAAGTATTTTTGCATTTATTTTTTCAAAATTTAATTTTTTAAAGAAGATAAATATGTGTTTTAATTTATTCTTTGTTTGGAAATGGAAGAGAAAATAAATAACGGGTTCCAGTCATCAGTGAAAATCTGTGAAGTTGTTCCGAATTCTCACCATTTAGAGATTATTTTTGCCCATGAAGTAAATTACTGGTGGATTGACAAATTTCAAATATGAGGATCAGATAAACTCAGACATGTCCACAGAAATTCTGTGTTACATGGGAACTCAGTTTCTCAGAATCCCAGTTTCGTCATCCTTAAAGAGACAGTACCTTTCTTATGAATAGAAATGAAGTTTAAATGGCACACAATAAGTGTGTAATCAGTCTGAAAATTATAAATATTATCGATGTAATCATAAAGCAAAAGATAAGTACTATCCAGCTTAATTGTTTAACAAATCACTTAGCTTAATGTCAAAGCCTTCAGGAAAGAATAAATATAGATTACTTTTGATTACTTTTACATACATAGAAGCATTCACTAAACAACTTCCTTTTATTATTTGGAAAGTTTTTAACTCTTTAGAAAAAAAATATGAGATTAACACAAATACTGAAGACAACACATATCGCACACATATAGAAAAATTATCTTATTGTTGTCAAGTCTACATGTTCTCAGAATATATTATGCAAATAGCTTATACAATGAGCAAATAAAACAAACATTGCCAATATCCCCAGGGACTTTATGTTATCTGTTGAAAGTATGCAAACCTAATTATTTTTTCATTTCTTGTTTTCATGGCCAATCTTTTACAATGTCAAATAAACAAAAGTAATATAAATCAACATTATAAAGAGTAAATCAGAATACAAAGAACTATTATTCAAATTTATTTTTAAAAATCTGAGTTCTTAGTTCTAGTATTAGATCAGAACACCATGTATTGCATATAATTCAAAAACACTAAATAACTGAAATTTGAAATTATTTCTTTTGGCCTTTAAAATATAATAAAGCACAGTGTTTTTAGAGGAAAATAGGCATCAAAATATGTTATAAAATAAACACAATAAAAAATTATAACTCTTTGAGAACAATGACACATCTTAAACATGACATGAACAGAAACAATAGCTCCAGGATTGAAAATACTCACATGATAGTCATTGCAACTACTTTCTATGTTCCTTACCAACAGTGCAATCGGGCATCAAAAATCAAATTCTTCCACTAGAGCTTGGTGACTTGTGTTTTTCTCATTTTATACCTTCTTTAAAAATAGTGGTTGTGTTTTTTTCTTTCCTATTCTTATGTGCTTTGTTTGTATTTTTGAGATTATAACATAATTATATTTTTCCCTTCTGTTTCCTCCCTCCAAAACCCCATAACTATATTTTTCCTCACTCACTCCCTTTCAAATTCATAGTCTCTTTTTTCCACTAATTGTTATTACATGCATACATATACACACACATATATGTAAATACACGTACACACACACAAACACACACACACACACACATATGCAAGTAAATATATATGTAGGATAAATAAATCCTGCTCAGTACATAAAATGTTACCTCAATATATGGTTTCAGGGCTGACAATTTTTCACTGGGAAACCAATTGGTGTGGTCCATCATGTCTGTAATTTTTTGTATAGGGTTGAAAACTTGTGTGCTTTTCCTCATTCAGTTTGCTGTGTTCATTGGTATCATCCTTGTTCAAGCCCATTTGGACAGTCATATTGTTGAGATTTGTTGGTGTCACTTCTAACATTGTCAGGAGACACAGGTCCACGATCCTAAGGCTTTTACAGTTTTCTCACCCTTCCTTCTACAATGTTACCTGAGCCTTAGTTGTATGAGATGCTTTGTAGATGAATTCACAACCCTCTCTTTTGATTGTTTGCTTTCCTGTAATTGTATTTCTCTGTGACAAAAAGTTTCATTGATGAGGGATGAAGACCGCTTATGTCTGTGGCAGTAATTTTCTTATGGCCTTTTTTCTTTGATTGTAGTCACATATGCATACATACATATATACATACATACATGCATTCATGCATACATAAAAATACACATATGTATTTATTTTTGATAGATATTCTATATAGTTTTCATACTTCCACTTTTATGTATGTTTTCAAGGCTAATAATTTGTTATTAGAAAACCAGTTGCTGTGCTCTTCCCTGGGGAAGGCTGTTTCTCTTTTTCTCAGCATTCCTTAGTTACCTGTGACTTTTGTTTAGGATAAAGGCATGATGAGCTGTTGTAGTTACGTTAATGATTGCAATGGTGGAGATTGTTGTTGCTGTTATTACTATTTGTTTTGATTTTTTTATTGTGCTTTGATTTTTGAGACAGGTTTTTTTCTGTGGAGCTCTGGCTGTCTTGGAAGTCACCTTGTAGACCAAACTTGCTTCAAACTCACAGAGTGCTAACTGCCTCCCAAATGTAGGATTAAAGATATGTGCTACCACCACCTAGCTATGACCTGTATTTTAAGGAATAATGTGACCGTTTAATAATTCTTCTAAAAACATTCATATATGCATGCAAAGTATTTTGATCATATCCACTCTCTATTTTCCAACTTCCCATAACAACACTCTCTGAAATGTTCCTTTCACATTTTTCTTTCATCTTCTTTTTAATTTGCTTTAATTGAGTTGGTCCAATTAGTGTTGTTTGTACTTACACAGGAGTTGGGACATCGACTAGCACAAGATCAACCTACTTAATCCACTCCATTCCTCAAAAATTATTCTCCTCCCAGCAGCCAATAGATACAGAACTAGGGATGTGCCTTTATAAGTGTCTCTATCGCCCATGCTGGAATTCTGACTGGACTGATCTTAGGCAATTCTTGTGCAGTTATAGACAGTTTGATTACAGGAATGGGAAAGACATGCTGTGTGTACAAGTCAGCACTACATTTCAATGCAGTCTTTCATATCCTAATACAATTATATTCTTTCAACTTCCTCTCTCACCCGCAGTGCTCCCAGAGCCTTTCTGGAGATGGGGTAGCTGTGTTATAATTATGAATTGTTTAGGCATGAAATCTCAGTCACTTAACCTCATTCTTTGAGAGTTTGCGAGTCTCCACCCTGGCCACATCCCACTGATATAAAAACCATCTTTGAAGAAGGCTGATAACAATTTAGGAAAGGGAATACAAACATCAGTAATTAAAAGATAAGTTGATGGTACGAGCATTTAGCAAAATAACAATACTTAGGACCTCTAACCTCCTTGGGCAAGGGCTTTTATGACCAGTTTTATACCACCCAGCATTAGAGACCTCCAGAGAACCAGGCTTCAAACACAATCTGGAACTTAGTGATTACCCACAAAATCACCATTCTATTTTTGCATAGTGGTCATATTTTGCCTGGCACATGAGAGCTCATTTGTTCACCGTGAGTCTTATTTTCTATGACTGAAATCCTATTCAGAAAGTACTTCATCGTCCTATCACTTTCTTCTATTTCTTCTGACAGTTTCAGGATCAAATCTGAAGTTTGAAGTATTTGATCCTCCTGGAGATGAAGTTTGTATAAGATGGTGATCACAGTTTAATGTTATTTCTAGGAATATTGAAAACCATTTCCCAGTATTTTTGTTGAATAAAATGTCTTTTTTTCAATGTAGATTTGTTATAATTAACATTTCAATTGATGTGATAAAATACCATGAGGAAGGCAAACTATAAAAGAGGGTGTTTATCTGAGGTTTATAGTTTAAGGGTATAAAGTCCCTGATATTCACGGTTGGGAATATGGCAGCAAGCAAACAGACAGGCTGCTGGAGTAGAACATGAGAGCTCACATGTGCTCAATAAGTAGGAGACAACTAAAGCAAGCAAACAATTGCATGGGCTTTTGAAAGGACAAAGTCCTTTCCCAGTCACACACCTCTTCCAATACAGCAAGACCTCTGATTGTTTGCAAAGTATTGTTCCAAGGTAAAATCAAGTATTGAGCCTTTTTAGTTTCATGAAATACCATTTTTTGAAAAAATTTTCACCTTATTGCCTGAACCATTGGTGTTCTGTTCAGGAACGTTTCCCCTATGCCAATGTGTTCAAGAATATTTTCCGCTTTCTCTTCTATTAGATTCAGTGTGTCTGGTTTTGCATTGAGGTCTTTGATCCATTTGGACTTGTTTTTGTTCAGGGTGATAGATGTGCATCTATTTGCATTCTTGCACATACAGATATACAGATAGAGCAGCACCATTTATGATAGATACTCTCCCTGTTCCATTGTATGCTTTTGGCTTCTTTGTCAAAAATTAAGTGTCCATAAATTTGTGGGTTTTTTTCTGGGTTTTTGATTCTATTCCATTGATCTACCTGTCTGTTTTCTATACAAATACCATGCAGTTTTTATTACGATTTCTCTGTAGTAAAGCTTTAGGTCAGGCATGGTGATACCTCCAGAAGTTCTTTTATAGTTCAAGATTGTTTTGGTTAACTTGGGTTTTTTTGTTTTGCCATATAAAGTTGAAAATTGTTCTTTCAAGGTCTGTGAAGAATTGTCTTGGAATTTTGATGGAGATTGCAATGAATCTGTAGACTGCATTTGGTAAGATGGCCATTTTCACTATGTTGCTCCTACCAATACATGAGCAAGCGAGATCTTTCCATCTTCTGATATCTTTGTCGAATTCTTTCTTCAGTGACTTGAAGCTCTTGTCATACAGGTCTTTCACTTATTTAGATAGAATTACACCAAGATATTTTATGCTATTTATGGCTATTGTGAAAGATATTGTTTCCCTAACTTCCTTCTCAGCCCATTTACCACTTGTGTAGAGGAAGGCTACTTATTTCTTTGAGTTTATTATGTATCCTGCCACTTTGCTGAAGCTGTTTATCGGCTGTAGGAGTTCTCCAGTAGAATTTTTTGGTTCACTTTTGTATACTATCATATCATCTACAAAGCGTGATTCAGTAAGGCAAAAGATACTGTCAGTACAAAATGGCAGCCTACAACTGGGAAAAATTCTTCATTAACTGTACATCAGACAGAGTACTATTATCCAAAATATATAAAGAATTCAAGAAGATAGACTCCAAAAGAGTAATTAACCCAATCAAAAAATGTGGTACAGAGCTAAACAGAGAATTCTCAACAGAGGAATATCAAATGGCTGAAAATCACTTAAAGAAATGTTCAACATCCTCAGTCATCAGGGAATTACAAATCAAAATAATGCTGAGATTCTACCTTGCACCAATCAGAATGGTTACTCAAGCAACAAAACATGGTGGTGAGAATATGGAGAAAGGGGAACACTCCTCCATTGCGGGTAGGATTGAAAACTGGTACAAAAACTCAAAAAACTAATTTGGCAGTTCCTCAGAAAGTTGGAAATATTTCTACCTGAAGACCTAACTATACCTCTCCTGAGCATATACCCCAAAGATGCTCTACCATACTGCAAGGACATGTGCTCCACTATGCTCATAGTAGCTTTATTTGCAATAGCCAAAAATTTTAAGTAACCCAGATACCCTTCAAGTGAAAAATGGATACAGAAAATATGGTACATATACACAGCAGAATATTAATCAGTTATTAAAAACAATAACATCATAAATTTTTAGGCAAATGAATGGAACTAGAATACATCATTCTGAGTGACATAATCCAGACCCAAAAGTACATGCATGGGATGTACCCTCTGATAAGTGGATATTAGCCCAAATGTTCAGAGTACCCATGATACACCCCACAGACTCAAAGAAGTTAAAAAAGAAGGAAGGCTTGAACTGAGAATGCTTGAATCCCACTTAGAAGGGGAGCAAAATACTCATGGGAGGCAAAGGGAATTAGGAACCTGGATAGGAGAGAAGAGAGTGATTGGAATATCAGTACAGGATCAAGCAGTAAGGGAAGAGATAGAAGAGAGGCCCAGAGGGCCAGGAGAATGAATGGAAATATACAGCTGCTGGGGTTGGGGTAGGAAATGGGGATAGAAGGACTCTCTAGGAAGTTCCAGAGATCTGGGATGAAAGAAGTTCCAAGGAGTCAATGCATGTGACCTTAGATGAAATACCCAATAGTGGGAATATGGAAACTGAAGGGTCTACCTCCAGTAGCCCGACAGAACCCCCAGTGGAGGCATGGGGACATCAACCCAGCTATAAAAGTTTTGACACAAAATTAGTCCTGTCTAAAAGATAGCAGGGACAAAGATGGAGCAGATACTCAAGGAATGGTACACCAGAAATCAGTTTAATTTGAGATCCATCCCATGGACAGGCACCAATCCCTCACCCAATTAATGATCCTCTATTATGCATGCAGACAATAACCTAGCATAGCTGTGCTCTAAGAGGTTATACATAGCAGCTGACTTAGACATTTGCAGATATCCTCAGCTTGGACGGAGGCCAGGAATGCCGATGGAAGAGTTAGGGGAAGGATTAGAGGTCCTCAAGGATATGACAAACCCACAGTAAAGCCAACAGTGTCAAAGAACCTGGAACCCTGGGAACTCCCAGAGACGAAGTGACTAACCAAAGAGCATACAGGGACTTGTATGAGTCTCCTGGCACATATGTAGCAGGAAAGTCTTGTCTGGCCTCAGTGGGAGAAGATTCACTTGATCTTGCAGAGACTTGATGCCCCACTGTTCTAGGATATGGAGGAGACTGCCCTCTCCGAGATGAAGTGAGTAGGTATAGAGGAGGAACTCTGAGAGGGGGCCCAGGAGGAAGGCAGCATTTGGGATGTAAATAAATAAATAAATAAATAAGCCTATGCATCTCTCTCTCTCTCTCTCTCTCTCTCTCTCTCTCTCTCTCTCTCCCTTTGTTTTTATTGAAACCACTTTCCATATGGTAGGTTTGGTCACAGTTTTCCTTCTTTTATCTCCTCTCCAATCCTACCCTCCTCCCTCCTGTCTCTTTCTCTCTCTCTCTCTCTCTCTCTCTCTCTCTCTCTCTCTCTCTCTCTTTCTCTCTCTCCTGTCTCTCCCTCTCTAAGAAACAGAAAAATATAAAAAGCAGAATAAAACAAAAAAAAGAAAGAAAGAAAGAAATATCGTGAGAAATACATTACATGCAAAGGCAGAAAGGCAGACTTACAGACACACCAAAAAAACAAACAAAGAAACAAAAAGCAAAAAAACCTGTAAAACCATAAAACTAGAAATTGTAATATACAAGTAAATTACCAGTCAGGAATTAGTACTCAAACAAAGCAATATGAGATGATAAATAAATAAATAACAAAAAACTCCCCCAAAATACCACTGAAATTGTTCTGTGTTGGCCATCCCCTGCTCGGCATGGGGGCAAGGTTAAATGTGGCTTGAATACTCGTTAATACTCTGTTAGTGAAAATTAAATTTTCCTTTGCAGGTAGATGTGAATTTGTGATAGTTTGTTGCTTAAAATAAGAGTCAGTCAACTTCCTCCTCTGTGAACTGGGATCCCATTTGTCTTGGACATGTCCAACTTGGCTCAGACTCTGAGTTCATGTGTGTACCAGCCCTGTTGTTTCTGGACAAAACACTTTCCTTTGTGTCATCCATTCCCTCTGGCTCCCTCATTTTTTCTTCATGCTCTTCTACATAGTTCCCTTGCACCTGAGTAAAGGGATTTGATGAAAATATCACATTAAGGACTGAGTGTTACAAGGTCATCCATTTTCCACATTTTCCAAATGTACATCCCTGTATTAGCTGTATGGAAATCATTTCCAGTTAGACTACAGTAGCTTTGGCATCATTGTAATAAATCACATAGCTATAACTCTATTGACTTAAATCGAGGTGCTCTATTATATTTTGTTTAGTTTTCTGTCTCTTCATGCTAATTTCATGTGCTATTGTGACTCTGTAGTACCTGTGGAGAAAAAGAACATTTCTACAAGATATAGGTGTCCACTTTCTCTACTTGTATTTAACATAGTGCTTGAAATCTTAGCTTGAATAAGACAAGAAACGGAACTAAATGTGGTACAAAAAGAAAAAGAAAAAGTCAAAATACCTATTTACTAAAGATATGACTATAGACATAAGAGATTACGTGTTAATTACTTTCTTATTGCTGTGATTAACTTCCACAATCAAAAGAAATTTATGGAAGCAATAGACTTTCAATTATACTTCCAGTGGCACAAGAATTGATCATGATATCTATAAATGGTAGCAGAATGGAAGCATGTGCACTAAATCAAAAGACTCAGTGTTCATGTTCTCATTTGCAAGCGTAAAGCAAAGGTTCAGAACTGGAAGTGATACAGTCTTTTTTGTACTTCAAAGTCCTTCCCTTATCTTGTCTTTCTTTCAGCATCAACATATTACTTACACCTTGTCCAAAAGCATCACCAACTAGTTAGCAATGTTTAAAGTAATTAAGACTAGGAGTACATGTTTTATCACAAAAACAAACAAACAAACAAACAAACAAGGAGATCTCTTTATTCCATTTGCTGAACCCCATAGGCTTATTATTATATTGAATATATATTACAATATTATATTGAAAAATTCATTTAGTCCAGTTTTTACATTCTCTGTAGTTTTTCACAATATCAATACTATTTAAAACTCCAAAGTCTCTTCGGAGACACAAGACAATCTGTTAATTGTAATCATCTGTAAAATCTAAATTAACATTCTTTCAATGCATATTGGCCTAGAATACGTATTATTATTCTAAAATGGATAGACAGGGATATAGCAATAAATACTGACTCAAGTCAAGACCAGAAAATCTTTGTTGCTTATAAAATCTCTCTCTCTGTCTCTCTCTCTGTCTCTCTCTCTCTGTCTCTCTCTCTCTCTCTCTCTCTCTCTCTCTCTCTCTCTCTCTCTCTCTCTTATATATACTTTCTCAGTTTCATGTAATGGCCTTTAGGGCTTACTGCATTCTCACGGTTTCATTCAAGGAGTCCTCTGTATCATAATTTAGGCTCAGTAAATGTCTGAAACTAGAGAAAGTCATGTTTCTTGTCTCTAAAAAATCATCATGTGTATGACAATACTAATTTCAGCCATCTGCTCAAGATAGTCTCTTAACTTATTGAATTGTATTAGCAACAGTTTTTGATTACATTTGCTTTCTAAAACTAGAATTTTTAGGCTTTATTTTGCAAATTTGAAGCTTTGGTATGTGACTTCTTGTTTTAAAGTCACTGCTCTCTTCATAAGTATGCACAGAAAGCCTCTGTGTAATGGTGTTAATTTGCTTAACAATTAGAACCTCTGTTTTAGCATAGGATTGGCTTAATAAAGCTTCATAGTACATATTTTCTCTCCAAACTGTGTATCTTTTAAATTTATTTTTACCCTACTTGATTGTTTCATCAATAGTAGAACTGCATTATCAATAATAACTAAACCACAAAATCAACATTTTTCTCAGTTGAAATTTCATCCATTAAACAATTTAGATAACTATTTTTTTATTTAGTCTCATGCAAGTACTCAAGATATGGGAAGGAAACAGCCATATTTTTGCCAAAATATCACAGGAATGGCTTCTAGTCTAGTTGCTAATATTCTTGCTATACAAAATAACTTGAGTGGGCCTTCAGTTGCTCTCAGCATAATTGTCTTCCAGGCTCATACAAAATGGCCTTTTAAGCTCTTCTTAAAGCATTCAATAATTTTGTAGCCCAAATTTCCTAGGTATTTTAAAATACTTGAAAAAAGGAAAAGGAAAATAGGAAGGAAGGAAGGAAAAAAGAAAGAAACAAAGAAAATATACCATGGTTAGTTTCTCCATCGCTACAGCTCATTCTCTGTACTAACTCTCAATTTTTTGGTTACATTTTTGTTGCTATGATAAAACTGCTAGCATGACTTAAGGCTACTTATGGAAAAAGCAGCTTTCTTTGGGTGTTAGTTCATAAAGATAAGAGTTCATCTTGTGAAACAAACATACAGCTATTGGTAGGCATTGTGGCTAGAGCAGGAAACTGGGGGTTCATATCCTCAACTAAAAGCACAAAGCAGAGACATTGAAATAGAAGTTGTTTAGACAATTTTTTCCTCAAAGCCTGTTTCCGGTGATGTACTCCTTCTAACAAGCTTGCATTACCTAAACATCAACAAATGGCACCAAAATGTGAACCCAAACCTATGGGAGGCTTCCCTATTCAGACTATCAGACCCTATAAACGCTATCTAAATCTGTTTCAGTAAAATACACAAAAAATGTAATCAGTTCTCCTATATTCCAAGCATATTGGAATAGAAATTAGAGAAACAATCCTATTCATGATAGCTCTAAAAAAAAGACCTTGGAATCAACCTTCCAAAAAAATGAGAGACTTCTAAATCAAACCTCCAAGTTCCTAGATAGTTGGGCTTCAATGACTTCCTTTTATTTTTACTCAGATACTTTGAAAAAAATTACCAGAAAAGGAGCCTAAAGCAATTATATAAAACTTCAAATTATACTATACACGATTAGTCCTACTTGAAATGTTTTAGCACAGTAATTGATTTAGTATTCTATTCCATGGCCTTAATATGAGATTTACTATCTCAGTTACATTTATATTTCTGAGAAGATAAACCATGAACATGCCAATTTTTACTAGAAAGTACTTAATTGGAAGCTTTCTTAAAGACTCAGAGGGTGAATCCATGGCCATGATGGCCAGGATCATGACAGCAGACACAGGTTCTGTGTTAGAACAAGGGCTGAAAGCTAACATTTTATTCACAAATAACAGCAGACAGACAGAGAGAATTTGAGTCATGGAGTTGGGAGGACCTGAGGCAGATATTATCTTTTGAAATTCAATGCCTATCCTCAGTGACATATCTCCTCTGACAAGGCCTTATCCTTCATAAAACAATTTGATCAAGTAGGACCAAGCATTTAAATACATGAGCTTTGAAGCACTCTCATTTAAACTGCTCCACTAATTCTGATGTACTTTGTGACTTTGCTTAAATTCTTGTTTGGTCTTTAGTTCAACGTTCCATGTTAAACTTTACTAGTCCCATTCTTCAAATAAGTAAAATTGAGAACAGTGAGATTAATATTATGTTGCAAATATGGATCAGTAAAGGACAGAATGTTGCTTTTCTCATGGCTACTTTCAAAGCTCATACATTTTTCTCTTTATAATTGTATTCAATTTATCTTTACAGTATCAAAATGCTGTTACAGAAATACTTGTTAATTTATCTTCATTTTTTATGTATGCACTGCCATATGTCAAAATTTAGGCCAGCCAGTCTTCTGTCACTGTGATAAATACCTGATAAAATTCAAAATAAAAATAGAAAAATTTCGAATCTTTAAATTTTCAATATTTAAATCTTTGATCACTTGGTATTAATGCTTTCTGGCCATTGGTAACATGGAATATCATGGCAGGAAGAAAATGCTAGAGTGATGCTGCTCAATTTACTTTTTCACTTGTCTTTTTAAAATTAATTAATTTATTTATATTACATCCTGATAGATGTTTCCTTTTGTCACAGCTCCTCCTTCTATCCTTCCCCACCCTCATCTTCCTGCCCTTGTGTCCTCTCTTGCCATATCAAGGTGCGGTTGAAGTGAGAGCATCTTCTCCTATTGTGGATGACAACGGCAGTCTAGTAAGAGGGAAAGGATCCAAGGTTGCTGTTGTTCAATTTATAGTAGATAAGAAAAAGAAAGAAAAAGGGGGTGGATATAAATAAAGGGAATCAGAACCCTCATGATCCATTGACCTCTACCTCTGAATACTACTTCATTGGTCATTACGCCTTGCATACTTCAGCTTTGGAGGGGTGGTTAAGATCCAGATAATACCAAGTAAGGGCTTTTAAAAATAATGTATTCCAGTTATTATTTAACTGCAAATATGTTTAATCTATACTATTTTCCTGGCCCATTAAAATTCAACTATTACAAGAAACAAAGTAAATTACTGTCATCTGAAAGAAGAGGAAAAGGCTCACTTTGTTATTTTTTTTACTTAAAAGGTCCGAACATATGATACACACCTTATGTTTACTAAAGAGAGAGAGATGGTACTGTAGGGCAGGGGTGATTTTCATTGGAATACTTCAGACAAAAACCATTGTCTTTTAGTTCCTTGTACATTTTTTTTCTTTCCACTATACAACTTTGCTAGAGGCCAAAGCTTTATTGTGTCTCCTTGTAGTGATCTTATAATTTAGAATGAATATTTTAAAGATAAAATGCAGCAAGAATGTAACCTACTTAGCATAGCTCACAAGGGAACTTTCAGTACAATTATGGCATCTTAACAGTTTATAAATTAGTATAAATATATTCAATTTTTAAAAATAAAAGTTCATTAGTCACATTTTTACTCATTATTTTCCTTTTTGCTGCATAGAATTTAAGTTAAGAAATGAAGGGTTTAACCTGGATCAGTGTTGAAGAGTACAGTCTATTTTAGTGGGAAAGTCAAGCTGGCAAGATCTTGAGGCAGCTCACTGCCCTATGGCCACAGTCAGACAGTCATGACAATGAAGAACGCTGATGCTCAGTTCATTTTGTCCTTTTTATTCAGTCCAGTGCATTAGTCCAGGAAAGTATCCTACCCATATTTAGGATAGATCATTCCACCTTGATAACCCAAATGCAGAAAATTCCTCATAGACATATAAAAAGGTCTGTTTCTATGAAGATTGTAAATTACATCAAGTTGAAAATCAAGATGAACTATGAAATACATACTCATAATCATAGTGCTTGGATAAATGAATTAAGTCAAAGAGTTCAGGTGAACGATTGATACATAAGGAGATGGCCTCAAAACAAAATTTAAACCAAATCACCCAAACAAACAAACAAAAGAAAAGAAACAAAAAGGAAATTATTGCTACTACTCAGTATAATTAATTTTATATTTTGGGGAAAAAAATGACTAGGGTTTTTTTTGTTGTTGGTTTGTTTTTTTGTTTGTTTTTTTGCTATTTCAAAAAGCTTTATTTTCACTCGGTCCAAGACTTGGGAAAGGCTCCAAGGTGGTTACAAAGCTGCCTAGTGGCTTGAGAAGTTCATTCTGGTGGAGGTCCTGAGGCGGACTGGTGCAGAGCAGAGGAGGGAGCCCCTTGGAAGGCACAGAGCTTCGCCTCCTTATGCAGGAAGTGGTTTTCCAAGAAGTCACAGAGATGAGGGTCTGTGCAGGCAGAACCCTGGGCATGCAGATCCAAGAGCGCCTGGTTCAGGTTCTTCTCCAGGGCCAAGACAGCTTCCATGGCCTCCTGGGTTTTACCCCATTCATCTTGAGAAGGCTTCTGCATATCCTGGAAGAGTGCAAAGCCGCCCATGATCGATCGTTCTGCAACTTGAGTAGACACTCAGCGCCCTCCTCGCCTTTCTCCTTGGCCAATTCAGGGAAGAAATATCCTATGCCCTCCAAAGCCGTGTCATCCCAATTAAAAAAGAAGATCAGAGAGAGGACGGTCTAGGAGGCCTGCAGGTGCAACTTGACCATGCGGCTCACCGCAGCTTCCACTTCGGTGGAATAATTCTTACCAATCTCAGAAGTCATAGCTGATTCAGAGTATGGGGCTAACAGCGAAGACAGTGCTGGCTGGTCCACCACGAGACGAAGGTGGCGAGGAGATGGTCCAGGAGGCTGTGACTGGAGAGACTTTTAAGGCAGCTGGAAGGTAATAAAGTGGGAGTCCGGAACACTGCTGAAGCAAGACACAGATTCCCCGGATCTCCAAGGCATTGCTCCCTTTCGAACCTATCTGTTCAACCTTCTTTTTGAAGTCTTAAATTGTTGAATATTGTACTTTAGTAGAGGGCTATAAAATTCTAGCCACACAGATGATTCCACTCATCTATTCAACATTATATTAAGGAGTGTCCAATATATATAGGAACTTGTGCTAAGTGCTTGAACTGTAAAAATGATCCAGCCATTCAACTGATTAGTGTTTACCTTTTTCTTTTTAGAATTCTATTGGTTTCACATTAAAATTAAAGAGAAGTACTACTTTCTTTTACTTCTACCTTCTTGTTTCTTTCACCAAAGTTAAATGATTATGTCAATATCGTTAATAAAGTATTAAATCTCATTACAGTAACCTGTTTCTATTTAATATTATTATCAAGTATGGATTGCTAGATTCATTCATTATTTAAAACAATATAAAGGTGATGAAAGGTGGAAAAGACAGCCATAATCTTATTGTAAAAAGATATATCCATCTAATTTTACAAATGAACATAATGACATACACACACACACACACACACACACACACACACACACACAGGAGGACAGATACCGAAGAGCCTTGCATGGATTCTACTATGGAATGTTTCATTATTTTCCTAACTATTCTTATTTTATTTGTTTTTATTTCTTTTTTATTATTCTCTCACATATTACATCCTTATTACAATTTCTTCTCCTTCTTCTTCCCCAGTATGTCTTGCCAACCTCCTCTATCTCCCAATCCACAATCCATCTCCTACTGCTCAGAAAAGAGCAAGCCTCCCAGGGAAGTCAATATGGCAGGTTTTCAGAAAATTAGGAATGTATCTACCCCAAGATATATATACCGTATACGGTATATATCCCAAGGATATATATACCGTAAGGGTGTGCCATCCTACCACTCGCTCAACTATGTTCATAGCAGCTTTCTTCACAATAGCCAGAAGCTGTGAACCGCTTAGATATCACTGAACAAAAGAATAGATAGAGAAAAGGTGCTACATTTACACACTGAAGTATTTCTCACCTGCTAAAAGAAGTGACATAATGAAAATTGCAGGCAAATGGATGGAACTAGAAGAAATCAACCTGAGTGAGGGAACCCAGACCCAGAAAGACAAACTTAGTATGTGTTCATTTTAAATGGATAAAAACTGTAAAGTAAAAGACAACCATGCTATGTTCCACAGATCCAAAGAGGCTAAATAACAATGAGGGAGAAAGAATCTCCCTGGGAAAAGGAAGTAAAATAGATTTCACAGTAGACTGGGGACAAGTGTATTGGAAATATGAGGGATTAAATAGGGGTAAGAAATGGAGAAAATGCTAGAATATGGACTATTTTAGGGGAGAGGTGGAAATCTGGTGCAACTGAAACTCCATGGAATCTACAAGAGTAATCCTAGCGAGGACTCCAAATAATGGGGTAACTGAACCTAAACAAGTCACATCCTTTACCTAGCAATACCTAAAGTGGAGAAATTGGTTCACCAAACCAACCACAAAAATGTCGTCCTATAGCTTGTCCGATGTCCCGCGCTACGGTCTCGCCAGCAAGAACGACGCGGCACACATAGGATCCTTCTGCAGTAACAGCTTTAATGCATCTTGAGAGGGAGAGCATAAGCTTGCCACAAGTGGAGACTCAGAACAATAGAATACCCGCCCTTTATATGGGTCACAGCGCTTGCCTGGGACATGGAGCTTCCCCATTGGCTCCCGCACACCAGGCCAGATGCCGCCACGAGAGAGGCTGAGACTCTGAGGTGGAAAATTACCAGGTGCATGCGCACTAGCCTGTTTACAACTTGTCCTCGGCCGAATGTAGGCGCCATCTTGTAATGGCGGATGTGGGTGCTCAGGCGGCTCCCAACATCTCCCCCTTTTTATTTCTGTAAGCAAAGTAGGACACTCTTAAGAGGGCGGAGACAGAGGTCAAATCCCCTGACCAAAAGCTTGGGCCTTGTACAGGAGAAGACCCCTAAGCTCATGCGCGCCCGAGGTTTTCCTGACCCGCCCAGTGCCGTTTTTTAGAGGGAGGGAAACTAGGGCACTCAACCCTCGTGCAGATGACATATCTCCCAAGGTGGCCCACAATGATGACCGCCTTGTGCGATGCTTTGCTCGACATCCCTCAAGAGCTGCTCAGACCAAACATTCTACCCAGTGCAATGAGACTAGACTCGCGGGTGTGCAAGAACTGTCTGGCTGGCGACCTACCGCTATTGTTTAAGCATG
Source organism: Rhynchomys soricoides (assembly GCA_019843965.1). Lineage (NCBI taxonomy): Eukaryota > Metazoa > Chordata > Mammalia > Rodentia > Muridae > Rhynchomys > Rhynchomys soricoides. Next base: position 4,731,369 of record JADRCH010000005.1, on the reverse strand, counting down.
GACAGCCAAACACCAGCCGGGGCTCTTTGTTCTAAGGCAACAAACGCCTGCGCAATGACCACCTTGTCTCTTTTAGTCTGGGCCCTGAGTTTGCAGATGAGCCATAGGAGGAACACCAACCCACAGCAAAGCACTGCTCCAAACAATCCCACCCCCACCCATTCCTTGAAATAAGAAATTGCCGAGGAAATCCGTGAAGAGAGGCCCTCGGGTCAAGGACAGGTCAAGACGGGTGGAGTTGATCTGAATAATTGCTGTCGGCAATTCCCGCAGGGTGTCATCAAATTTAAGGATCCAATTCTGTAACATATACTGTAAAAGACTTTTAGACAGGTTAGCTGCTTTTGTAAATCTATCATATTGTATGGAAGTAACACAGAGTCCTGGCAACTTTTGTTCACAGCCCAATTGCGCTAGCTGTCAAAGGACATCCAGTTGTTCTTGATTAAGATCAATGTGCTGGTTAACCAGCATTAGGCCCCTCTGGACTTGAGTATTGGCGGATACCTGTCTGTCTAGAGCTAAGGTGGCAGCTGCAGACAACTCATTAATGGTATTGGCGGTCTGCATCGTTCCAGAGAGCACAAGGGCCGAAGCAGTGACCTTGACGGCCCCTGTAACCACAGCCGCTGCCACCACACCTATGATAATGGCAGAGATACCAAAGTCTCTTTTCTGCCTGAATGCGGTCTGATCCGCAGCAAAAGGACCTTGGCCAGTTAACATATCAAAGGTCCAATCTCTCTGTCTAGGGGTCGGTGCTGTAGCATTGGCTCTGGCTTGAGCTTGTGCAGCTTCATGCCATAAAGCCTTCCACTCCATATATTGGCCCATTGTAGGGAGCGCAGCCTTGGCCAGCATCTGCCAATCGGCGGGAGTCATGGACGCCCCGGCAAATCTCTCTAACATTACTATAGTAAAATTAGCATTTACCCCATACTTTCGAACCGCTTCAGCCAGGTCTTTAATTTGGCTGTACTCTACAGGGGCATGAACTCGTACTCCACCATCTGCCTCGAAAACTGGAAAAGCGGCTTGTACCTTTCTCTTAACCTTATCACAGAGAAAAGAAAAGGAGTTGGGACACATCTCATAGGGGGGAGGGGCGGAAGGCATGGTCCGCGTAGGGGCCAAAGGCGGCGGCCGCTTTATCCGCCCATTACAAGGCGGCCAATCTTCCTCATACTGCGCCGCTTCCTCTTCTAGCTCTGACTCCTCACTAGAGCTAAGGGGGTCAGTGTCTGACGTTTCCAATGGAAGAGCCTCAAGGTCTTGAACTGAGTAGAGGCTCTCCCCCTTTCTTTTTGCTTTTTTCTTGGGTATAAGAATTGTTTTTCTGCCCACATTCCTGTCAGGGGGACAGTTTCCTATTTTATCTTTAATCTCTCCCTCGTCTTTCGACTTACCAGGAGGTCCATTTCCATTGCTAAGATTTTGGGTACCCCTCCTCTCACTCCGTCCGGTTTCTGACATGGTATCCTGGACCCTTTCAGGGGTGATTTGCCCCTCCCTTACAGCATCTATATAGGCCCTACCTTGTAAAACCAAAATGAGGGCACTTAACACAATCAGCAAAACTTCAACAGCGTTAGACCAAAAAGGGGGCAACCCCAAATCAAGATCCAGGATCGACATGCCTATCCGAACCTACCTCCCTGCAGTTCTGAATCCTCCCTGTTTCCAGGGGGTCTCCAAAGGTGCTTGATGATGACAAAGTTTCCCGGGTTTCGGCACCAGATGTCCCGCGCTACGGTCTCGCCAGCAAGAACGACGCGGCACACATAGGATCCTTCTGCAGTAACAGCTTTAATGCATCTTGAGAGGGAGAGCATAAGCTTGCCACGAGTGGAGACTCAGAACAATAGAATACCCGCCCTTTATATGGGTCACAGCGCTTGCCTGGGACATGGAGCTTCCCCATTGGCTCCCGCACACCAGGCCAGATGCCGCCACGAGAGAGGCTGAGACTCTGAGGTGGAAAATTACCAGGTGCATGCGCACTAGCCTGTTTACAACTTGTCCTCGGCCGAATGTAGGCGCCATCTTGTAATGGCGGATGTGGGTGCTCAGGCGGCTCCCAACAGTCCTACATGCAGAGTGTTCTGCAATTAGAGCCTAGTAGAATCAGCATTAATGAAACCATATAGACTTCATGCAGCAACTGATGGCAGCAAATGCAGAGTCCCACAACAAAACATTAGACAAAGCTACAGAAGCTTTATTCTTTTAGATTAACACTTCAAAAAAAGGTACCTATCATGAATACCCTTCAAAGACCCAACAAGCAGCTGAAAGAATCAGACACAGATATTTGCACCCAACCAATGGATAGAAGCTTCTGACCCCTGTGAAGGAATTAGGGAAAATCTGGAAGAAGCTCAAGAGGAAGGCGGCCCTGTAGGAGGACCAGCAGTCTCAATTAACCTTGACCCCAAGATCTCTCAGACATTGGACCACCAATCAGGCAGCATATACCAGCTGATATGAGGCCCCCAACACATATACAGTAGAGGACTGCTGGGTCTGGGTTCAGGCAGAGAAGATGAACCTAATCCTCAAGAGACTGGAGGTCCCAGGGTTTTAGAGGTCTGGTAGGGTGGAGAGTAGGGGTGGGAATATCATCATGGAAACAGGCGGCAGGGAGAAGGGATGGGATAGGGAACAGTCAGAGGGTGGACCAGAAAGGGAATAAAATCTGGAGTGAAAAAAATATTAAATAAAATTTTTAAATAACTGTCTTTTTATGGAGGGAAAAAGGGAAAAAACAGAGAAAAGAAAAGGAAAAACAAAGATAGATTATGCAAAGGGGCACATGCTACCAAGTTTTAAATAGCCCATGTAGTGGTAAAGGAGAGAACCAACAGAAAGCTTTGCTTTAACCTCTACATGCATGTCTACATGCAGGTACAGAAATGCCTGATACATTGAAAACAGTACATCCTATCAGAGCCTCTTCTAAGACTTAGATTTTATTTGGTTATCATAATTTTTATTTTGATGTGGTTAAAAGACCCAAGTTTTTCTTTCTCAGAAATTACATATCAACAAATCAAATAAAAACATGACAAAATTATAGACTGTAAAATTTTAAGACTTAAAAGAGAATAAACTGGACGGGAGTCTTCCAGTTTCCATCTGTGACTGGGGACCTCAGCCTGGGACACACAGCTCCATAGCCAAATAGGGCCAGAAGAAATCTAGTCTCCAATGAATGTGGACAATCCTATGAGCTGGGTTAAGATGGGCACTTCTGCTCAGAGGGACCCACCAGGAACCCTCAGGACACAGGAACTGAGGCATGGTCTTCTGGTTTCCTTCTGCAGCCTGGGAGCTGATCCTGTGACACAGGGCTCCATACTCTGAGTGAAAAGAGAGAGCTGGTCTCCCAGGAGTGCCAACATACCTTCGAGCATAGGCAAGACCACCACTTCTGTTCAAACTCCTGGATCAAGAGAGATCCTTGCAGAGCCATCAGGACACAGGAGCCAAGGAACAGCTGGGGACAGAATCCTTCAGGTTTCTGTCAGCACCCCAGAGCTGACACTGTACCACAGCTCTCCAAACCCAAATTCCTCTCAGAGAGAGCTGGTATCCAAGGAATACTGACTCAGAGGCTTGCAGGAGAGACTAGCCAAAGTCAAAGAGAGCAAGACCAGCTAACACCAGAGGTAATCAGATGGCAAAAGGTAAGGGCAAGAACATAAGGAACAGAAACCAAAGCAACTTGGCATTATCAAAACCCAGTTCTCCCACCACAGCAAGCCCTGGATACAACAACAAAAGCAAGACTCAGATTTAAAATCACATCTCATGATGATAATAGAAGATTTTAAGAAGGAAATACACAACTCTCTTAAAGAAATACAAGAGAACACAGGTAAACAGCTAGAAACCCTTAAAGAGGAAGCAAAACAGTCCCTTAAAAAAATTACAGGAAAACACAGTCAAACAGGCAGAATTACAGGAAATACAATCAAACAGGTGAAGGAGATGAGCAAAACCACCCAGGATATAAAGATGGAAATAGAAACAATGAAGAAATCACAAATGGAGCAGGGCAGTAGTGGCGCACTCCTTTAATCCCAGCACTCGGGAGGCAGAAGCAGGCAGATTTCTGAGTTCGAGGCCAGCCTGGTCTACACAGTGAGTTCCTGGACAGCCAGGGCTACGTAGAGAAACCCTGTCTCAAAAAAAAAAAAAAAAAAAAAAGACAAAGCAAAACAAAAAAAGAAAGAAGAAGAAAGAAAGAAAGAAAAAAGAAAAAAGAAATCACAAATGGAGGCAACCCTGGAGTTAGAAAACCTAGGAAAGAGATCAAGAATCATAAATGCAAGCATCACTGACAGAATACAAGAGATAGAAGGGAGAATCTCAGGTGTGGAAGATACCATAGAAAACCTTGACACAACAGTCAAAGAAAATGCAAAATGCAAAAAGCTCCTAACCCAAAACATCCAGGAAATCCAGAACACAAGGAGAAGACCAAACCTAAGAATAATACATATAGAAGAGATTGAAGATTCCCAACTTAAAGGGCCAGTAAATATCTTCAACAAAGTTATAAAAGAAAACTTCTATAACCTATAGAAAGAGATAAACATAAATATTCAAGAAGCATACACAACTCCAAATAGATTGAACCAGAAAAGAAATTCTTCCTATCACATTATAGCCAAAACACAAAATACACATGGAAAGAATATTAAAAGAGGTAAGGGAAAAAGGTCAAGTAACATATAAAGGCAGAACTGTCAGAATTAAACCAGATTTCTCACCAGAGACTATGAAAGCTAGAAGATCTTGGGCAGATCTTATACAGACCCTAAGAGAACACAACTGCCAGCCCAGGCTGCTATACCCAGCAAAACTCTCAATTACCATAGATGGTGAAACCAAGATATTCTATGACAAAACTAAATTTACACAATATGTTTCCACAAACCCAGCCCTACAAAAGATAATAGATGGAAAATGACAACACAAGGAGGGAAACTACACCCTAGAAAAAGCAAGAAAGTAATCGTTTAACAAACTCAAAAACAGTGGGCCACACAAACAAAAATAACATCGAAAATAACAGAAAGCAACAATCACTATTCCTTAATATCTTTTAAAATCACTTTACTCAATTCCCCAATAAAAAGACACAGGCTAGAAGACTGGATACATAGACAGGACCCAGCATTTTGTTGCATACAGGAAACGCACTTCAGAGTTAAAGACAAACACTACCTCAGAGTAAAGAGCTGGAAAACAATTTTGCAAACAAATGTCCCCAAGAAACAGGTTGGAGTAGCCATTCTAATATCAAGTAAAATCAACTTACAACCAAAAGTTGTGAAAAAAGGTAAGGAAGGAGACTTCCTATTCATTAAAGGAAAAATCTACCAAGAAGGACTCTCAATTCTGAGTATCTATGCACCAAATGCAGGGGCACCCACATTCATAAAAGAAACTTTACTAAAGTTAAAAGCACACATTGTGCCTCACAAAATAATAGTGGGAGAATTCACTCCCCACTCTCATCAAAGGACAGATTTGGGGAGCACAAATTAAACAGAGACACCGTGAAACTAACAGATGTTATAGACCAAATGTATTTAATTGATATCTATAGAAAATTTCATCCTAAACCAAAAGAATATACCTTCATCTCAGCACCTCATGGTACCTACTCCAAAACTGTCCATATAATTGGACACAAAACAAACCACAACAGATATAAGAAGATTGAAATAATCCCATGCCTCCTATCAGATCACTATGGACTAAAGCTGATCTTCAATGGCAACAACAACAAAAAGCCCACATACACATGGAAGCTGAACAATGCTCTACTTAATGATAACTTGGTCAAGGAAGAAATAAAGGAAGAAATTAAAGACTTCCTAGAATTTAATGAAAATGAAAGTACAACATACCCAAACTTATGGGACACAATGAAAGTAGTGTTAAGGGGAAAACTCATAGCTCTGAGTACCTCTAAAAAGAAACTAGAGAGAGCGTACACTAGCAGGTTAACAGCACAACTGAAAGATCTAGAACAAATACAAACTAATAAATCCAAGAGGAGTAGAAGTCAGGAAATAATACAACTCAGGGCTGAAGTCAACCAAGTAGAAACACAAAGAACTATACAAAGAATCAACAAAATCAGGAGCTGGTTCTTTGAGAAAATCAACAAGATAGATAAACCCTTAGCCACACTAACAGAATCCAAATTAACAAAATTAGAAATGAAAAGGTAGATATAACAACAGACTCTGAGGAAATTAAAAAAAATCATCAGATCCTACTACAAAAGCCTATATGCAACAAAATTGGAAAATCTGGATGAAATGGAAAATTTTCTAGGCAGACACCAAATACCAGAGTTAAGTCAGAATCAGATAAGCTATTTAATAGTCCCATAACCCCTAAAGAAATAGAAGCAGACATTAAAAGTCTCCCATACAAAAACAGCCCAAGACCAGATTGGTTTAGTGCAGAATTCTATCAGTCCTTCAAAGAAGACCTAATACCAATACTCTTCAAACTCTTTCACAAAATAGAAACAGAAGGAACATTATCCAATTCATTCTATGAGACTACAGTTACACTGATACAAAAACCTCATAAAGACCCAACAAAGAAAGAAAATTTCAGACCTATTTTCCTTATGAATATCGATGCAAAAATACTCAATAAAATTCTTGCAAACCAAATCCAAGAACACATGAAAACAATCATTCACCACAATCAAGTAGGCTTCATCACAGGGAACAGGGATGGTTCAATACCCAGAAATCCATCAATGTAATCCACTACATAAACAACCTCAAGGAAAAAAAACACATGGTCATTTCATTAGATGCTGAAAAAGCATTTAACAAAATTCAACATCTCTTCATGATAAACAACTTGGAAAGATCAGGAATTCAAGGCCCATACCTAAACATAGTAAATGCAATATACAGCAAACCGGTAGTCAGCATCAAACTAAATGGAGAGAAACTTGAAGCAATCCCACTAAAATCAGGGACTAGACAAAGCTGCCCTTTCTCTCCCTGTCCATTCAATATAGTACTGGAAGTTCTAGGTAGAGCAATTAGACAACAAAAGGAGGTCAAAGGGATACAATGTGGAAAAGAAGAAATCAAAATATCACTATTTGCAGATGATATAATTATATAATTAGGTGACCTGAAAAACTCCACCAGAGAACTGCTACAGCTGATAAACAACTTCAGCAAAGTGGCCGGATACAAAATTAACTCAAGCAAGTCAGCAGCCTTCCTATACTCAAAGGACAAACAGGCTGAGAAAGAAGTTAGGGAAATGATACCCTTCATAATAGTAACAAACAATATAAAATATCTTGGTGTGATTCTAACCAAACAAGTGAAAGATCTGTATGACAGAACTTCAAGTCTCTAAAGAAAGAATTTGAAGAAGACCTCAGAAAATAGAAAGATCTCCCATGCTCATGGATTGGCTGAATTAAGATAGTAAAAATGGCCATCCTGCTGAGAGCAGTCTACAGATTCAATGTAATCCCCATCAAAATTCAAACTCAATTATTCATAGACTTAGAAAGAGCAATTCTCAAATTCATTTGCAATAACAAAAAACCAAGGAGAGCAAAAACTATTTTCAACAATAAAATAATTTCTGGAGTAATCAGCATCCTTGACCCCAAGATGTACTACAGAGAGTAGTGATAAAAACTGCATGGTATTGGTACAGAGACAGGCAGGTAGATCAATGGAATAGAATTGAAGACCCACAAATGAACACACACACCTACGGTCACTTGATCTTTGACAAAGGTGTGAACACCATCCAGTACAAACAAGACATCATTTTCATCAAATGGTGCTGGCTCAATTGGCGGTCAACATGTAGAAGAATGCAAATTGATCCACTCCTATCTCCCTGTACAAACCTGAAGTTCGAGTGGATCAAGGACTGCCATATAAAACCAGATACACTGAATCTAATAGAAGAAAAAGTAGTAATCTTGAACACATGGGCACAGGGGAAAAGTTCCTGAACCGAACACCAGTGACTTATAATCTAAGATCAAGAATCAACAAATGGGACCTCATGAAATTACAAAGATTCGGTAAGGCAAAGGAAACAGTCAACAGGACAAAATGGCAACCAAGAAACTGGGAAAAGATCTTTACCAATCCTATGTCTGATAGAGGGCTAATATCCAATATATACAAACAACTCAAGAAGTTAGACTCCAGAGATCCAAATAACCCTATCAAAAAATGGGGAACTGAGCTAAACAGAATTCTCAACTGAGGAAACTCGTAGGGCTGAGAAGCACCTAAAGAATGTTCAACATCCTTAGTCATCAGGGAAATGCAAATCAAAACAACCCTGAGATTCCACCTCACACCAGTCAAAATGGCTGAGATCAAAAACTCAGGTGACAGCAGATGCTGGCAAGGATGTAGAGAAAGATGAGTACTCCTCCTTTGCTGGTGGGATTGCATGCTGGTACAACCACTCTGGAAATCAATTTGGAGGATCCTCAGAAAAGTGGACATATTACTACCTAAGAACCCAGCTACACCACTTCTTGGAATATACCCAAAAGTTGCCCCAATATGTAATAAGCATGCATGCCCCACTAAGTTCATAGCAGCCATATTTATAACAGCAGAAGCTGGAAACAACCCACATGTCCCTCAACAAAGGAATGGATACAAAAGATGAGGTACATTTACGCAGTGAAATCCTACTCAGCTGTTAAAACAATGACTTCATGAAATTCTTAGGCAAATGGATGGAACTTGAAAATATCATCCTGAGTGAGGTAACTCACTCACAAGAGAACGAACATGATATGTACTCACTAATAAGTGGAAATTAGCCCAAAAGTTCGGAATACCCAATATTCAATACACAGCAATGATTGGACTGAGTGTGGGATCTCAGATGGAGGAGTTAGAGAAGGGACTGAAGGAGATGAGGGAGTTTGCAGCCCCATGGAGGGAGCAACATTGTCAACTGGCCTGATCCCCTGGTGCTTCCGGTGACTGGACTACCAACCAAAGAATACACATGGAGGGGCCTATGATGTTGTGTCCCGCGCTACCGTCTCGCCAGCAAGAACGACGCGGCACACAAAGGATCCTTCTGCAGTAAAGCTTTAATGCATCTTGAGAGGGAGAGCATAAGCTTGCCAAGAGTGGAGACCCCGAACAACAGAACACCCGTCCCTTATATAGGCCACAGCGCTCGCCTGGGACGTGGAGCTTCCCCATTGGCTCCCCGCACATCAGGCCAGATGCCGCCACGAGAGAGGCTGAGACTCTGAGGTGGAAAATTACCAGGTACATGCGCACTAGCCTGTTTACAACTTATCCTCGGCCGGATGTAAGCGCCATCTTGTAATGGCAAATGTGGGTGCGACTCGGGAGGCTCCCCACAATGCTGTCCACATATGTGGTTAAGGAGGACCTTGTTGGCCATCAGTGGGAGGAGAGACCCTTGGGTCTGAGAGTGTTAGATGCCCCTGTATAGGACAATGCCAGGGAGGGAAGCTGGTAGTGGCTGGGTGGGTAGGGGAATACCCCCATAGAGGCAGGGGGAGTGGGGATGGGATAGTATGCTTCCAAAGGGGAGACCTGGAAAGGGGAAAACGTTTGAACTGTAAATAAAGTACCAAAACAGAAAAAAAAAGAACATAAACTGATCATTTTCTCATGTCACATTATCTATAAGTCAAGAGATTCAAATATTAGCAATTTTAGGATAAGGTTTAAACATACAGTCTCTGTGCAAGTGATTTATTAAAGATTTTGATCCTAATAACTTAGTAAAGGAATAACCTTTAAGTCTTGAAGGGAAAATACACAACCAAAGATGTTATTTCAAAAATGGCTTGTGTACTTCAAGAATGCATGTAAGGGACTATTTGGAACATTAATTATTCATCAAAAGTTATTATGCCTACTGATAAGGAAGGCTCATTCTTCTGTTACAGTTACTTTTTAGATATATGGCACTCAGGAGAGTTAAATTACAATGAATGCTGACTCTCTATCTAGGTAAAGCATCTCAACCATTAAAGGGTTTTCCTCTGAGCAAAGCTCATAATATGAGCAGCTAGGAAGTATCTAAGGGAGCTTTGCACTGAAGAACTTCTTATATTAACAGATTGAAAATCAAATTGATATAAATAATATACAAAGAAGCACAATAAAACTATTGAGCAATAAACATATATAGAAAACAGTAGCCTGCAGCTCAAATGTTATTTCCAAGTTGGTTTGTAACATAAAGAAATTGAATTCAAACAAAAGAGAAGCAAAGGAATAGTATAAAGAGAAGGCACTCAAAGATTTAAACGAAATACTTAGGTCTTTATAAAGGTGCAATTTATCAAAGTAGAAAATGGAACTACATAATATTTAAATACCTAAATAATGCCTTTAAAATAGAGATTATAAAATATTATCTTGAAGAATTTTTAGTGATATCTGTTTTTCTAGTAAACAAATATCAATTCTACACAGAATCTAAAAGATAAAGAAAAAGTATCCTCTATTAAAATTATCCTATAGGACCAATAACTGACTTAAAATATAAACAATTCTATGATATCAACCTGCAATCTCTAAACATACGTGTTAATAAATAATTTTCAAAATGATCCCAATGTCCATGACTCCACTAGCATTGGAGACATGGCTAGGCCTTTCGCAGCAGCCATGATTTCCTTCCTGTTGAGTAGGCCTTAAGTCCAATTAGATAGCAGTTGGTTACTAAAGACATGTGAGTGCTGCTTAATGTACCTTTAAAGATATTTTCCATAATGGTCATTGACCATTCATTGGTGTTGCAGCTGTAAAGTATGCTTTAATTCCTTCACTCTGTTATCAGATTGCTAAGCAGCCTTGGGTACCATGGAGGGTAGCATGTAAGAAATAAGTTTTCATGTTAGATATATCTTGAATCATCCAACTCTTGCATCATAAATGGTTATTGTCTGCAGTAATAAAGACCCACCCACTCATAACTCTCAAGTTTTTCAAAAGGCTATCCCAATTAAATATATATATATTTGGGAAGTCAGCAGTTGGGCTACCCTGATTAATCATTCAAAGGAAAGAAGGCTCCTCATGCCTATTATTTTATTATTTGGTATCTTTTTAGCTATAAAATCATCTACATCACCACTACTGCATGTATGGCCCATGGAACAATATATTATGGTACAAGAAGATGATAAAACCTAGAATTCCATGAATTCTGTTATGAAACAATCATATAAGTGACAGTTTAACAGAAAAAGAACAATATCAAGCTGCATGCTAACACTAAAAGGAAATTTTTCACTGGGTCCAACCCCAACACAAAGAACTTATAATATACTAAAGACTGTTGAGAGAAAAATTCATTTCTCCTAGGGATGAGTCCCCTTACTCATTGCTCAATGCAAAGGTTTTAGTCTTGAGAATTTATACACACAAGCAAAAAAACAAATTCAGCACATTGTATTTATATGTTTATGCATGCATATATGTATATGTTTGTGCATGTGTATGTATAAGAATATTAATCAAAGAAGTAGAGGATATTAACTTGAGAATAAAGGAAGGAAAGGGTACCTGGGAGGGGCTAGAGAGAGAAAACCATTAGGCAGGAGTGGTGTAATTCAGTTTACTTAATAGTACTTTTTAAAAATAGATACAGGAATATTTCAACTAATATTTGTTGGTGTGATTTTATCTACTCTCTTGGGTTATTATATCTACCACCCTTCCAACTTTTATTCCATCATAATCCTTCCAACACCCCAACACTAGGTAGGAGAGAAAGGTTAGTAGGGAAATGGAATATAGACCTCTTCAGGCTAATTCCTGCTAAATAGGTGCTTTACATTCCTGGGGACAAGTACAATCTTTGTCTTCAGAATACCCAGCTATCCAGCAACCCAGCAATCCAGCAATCTGGCAATCCAGAAATAGCAAAACAGCAATCCAACAAGCAAAACAGCAGTAACCAGAAGCAGCAAGGATCAGCAGCAGTGGGAGCAAGAGGAGCCATAGGCCATCTTGGGGCTCTCCCATTTATACTCTTTCCATAGTCCTCAGGATAAAACATTCTGCAGTTGTCAGGTGCATGAGACAAATCATAATAACCTGCTGTGAAGCAGCCTTTTATCAATACCTGGGATCAAAACAAAAATATTCTTATAACATACCTGAGTTTATTAAGAAACCAAAATAGTCACTGTAGATATTAATCTGACATTAAGTTTATTTGAAAAATCTAAAGCTGTTTAACACTTGAGAATAAACTATATAAATTGAGTACATGAAAAGAATGTTAGTAAGATATTTAAACTATATATATATGTATATATGCATATACATCACATTTTATTAAAACTTAATAATAAATGCAAAGTTGAATTAAACTATCTCTATTGAAAGACTACATTTAAAACTCTTTACTGTTCCTTAATGCCCATCCAACAGCTTCCAACTGTACCCCTTCCTTTGGGCTCTATGTTCCAGCTCTCAACTTGAAAGCAGAAGTTTTCTTTTCTGGACGCCATACTTGTACTAGAAATTCCAGGCAAATTACAGCCCACTGACCACTAACACTCCTTAAAGCCAGCCAAATAGCTCCTAAAGCCCCCTCCCCTTCCTCGGGCTCTATATTCTGATCCACAACTTGGTCAGAAGAATCTTCCTTTACTGGAGCTCATGCTGTACTAGGAACCACAGAGTTCAAGTAGGTATCCAAAACATCAAAGGCCAAACAAGGACTTGTAACCCAGAGATAATGCTGACACCTCAAACAGCAAAGGTCACACAGACCACAAAAAAAACCCATTGGAGACAGCCTACAGGTCCCAAATACTTGATGGTTACCAGAACACCAGGTCTTAAAGGCCAGAAGATCAGAGAGGAAATAGAAATCATGGGGGAACATATCTATCTAAGAAAGATAAACTCAGAAATCAGCACCTAAACCAATCAGAAAACCATGTGGCTAGAGAAGAGCCTAGGAACACAATCAATAACAACCAGGAGAATATGTCATGTACATCCTCTTTCCTGTTCCCCAAGGCCCCCATCTTCTCAAGTGTGGCTCTTTTCCAGAATCCTTTTGTCTGTTGAATGTCCCACGTTTTATTTTCTGCTTTAGCTACAAGCCAATTAGATTTAATTGTCAAGTGTTGTATTTATACTGTACACTAAGGATTTTTCTCTGCACCAAGATAATGTCTCAATTCTGAAAATAGGTGCCTCAAATGCAAGGGCACCCACATTTGTAAATGAAACATTATTAAAGCTTAAATAACATGTTAAATCATACTCAGCAATAGTGGGAGACCTTGATACCTTGCTCTCATTGGATAGATCATACAGGAAAAAAATGAATGGAGAAATAAGGAAGCTAACAAACAATATGAATCAAGTGGACCTAACAGAAAGCTACAGAAAATTTCACTCAAACACAGAAGAATACCCCTTCTCACCATCACATATACCCTTCATTAAAATTGACAACAAATTTGGTAATAAAGCAAGTCTCAACAAATACAAGAAAATTGAAATAACCATGTGTGTCCTGCCAAAAAATATAAATCAAGCTAGATATCAACAAAACAGAAACTACAGATAGCCTACAAACTCACGGAAACTGAGCAACTCTACGGAATGACCACTGTGTAAGGGAAGAAATTAAGACTTCCTAAGATTTAATAAAAATGGAGGCACAACATAACCAAACTTATGGGAAAAATGATAAGATGGAAGTTCATTGCCTTCATAAAGAATTTATGAGATCTCATACTAACAACTCAGCAGCATATCTGAAAGCCCTAGAATAAAAAGAAGCAAACGCACCCAAGAGGAGTAGAGAACAGTAAATAATCAAACTTGGGGCTGAAATCAATAAAATAGAAACAAGAAAAATATAAAGATGAAACAAAAAGTTGATCATTGAGAAAATCAAGATAGATTAGCCCTTAAGTAAACTAACAAATAGGCAGAGTGAAAATATCCAAATTGGCAAAGTTGAAAACAAAACCGGGGACATAGAACATAACACGATGACCTTAGAATTCCAAAGAATCATTATGTCATACTTCAAAAACCTGAATTCCACATAATTGAATAAAATGAAAGAAATTGAAATTTTTCTTTATAAATACCACTTACCAAAGCTAAATCAAAATGAGATAAAAGATTTAAAAAGAACTTTAGTCATAATGGAATAGAAAGAGTCATCAAAAATCTCCTAATCCACAGGGGAAAAGATCCTGAACAAAATACCAGTGGCTTATGAGCTTAAATCAAGAATCAACAAATGGGACCTCATGAAATTACAAAGCTTCTGTAAGGCAAAGGACACTGTAACTAGGACAAAAAGGCAACCAACAAATTGGGAAAAGATCTTTATCAATCCTACGTCTGATAGAGAACTAATATCCAATATATATTATTAGATATAAAGAACTCAAGAAGTTAGACTCCAGAGATCCAAATAACCTTATCAAAAAATGGGGAACAGAGCTAAACAGAGAATTCTCAACTCAGGAAACTCGAATGGCTAAGAAGCACCTAAAGAAATGTTCAACATCCTTAGTCATCAGGGAAATGCAAATCAAAACAACCCTGAGATTCCACCTCAAACCAGTCAGAATGGCTAAGATCAAAAACTCAGGTGACAGCAGATGTTGGCAAGGATGTGGAGAAAGAGAAACATTCTTCCATTGCTGGTGGGATTGCAAGTTAATACAACCTCTCTGGAAATCAGTTTGGCGGACTCTCAGAAAAATGAACATACTACTACCTGAGGACCCAGCTATTTCACTCCTGGGCATATACCCAAAAGATGTTCAAATATGTAATAAAGACACATGTTCCACTATGTTCATAGCAGCCATATTTATAATAGACAGAAACTGGAAACAACCCAGATGTCCCACAACAGAGGAATGGATACAGAAAATATGGTCATTTACACAATGGAATACTACTCAGCTATTAAAAACAATGACTTCATGAAATTCGCAGGCAAATGGATAAACTTGAAAATATCATCCTCAGTGAAGTAACTCAGTCACAAAAGACTGAACACAGTATGTACTCATTGATAAGTGGTTATTAGCCCAAAAGTTTGGAATACCCAAGAGTCACTTCACAGAACCACTGGGCAGAGTGTGAGGTTCGAGATGGAGGAGTTGGAGAAGGGACTGAAGGAGCTGAGGGAGTTTGCAGCCTCATGGATGGAGCAACAGCGTCCACTGGCCTGACCTCCCAATGTTCCCGTAGACTGGATCACCAACCAAATAATACACACGGAGAGACCCATGGTGCTGGCCACATATGTAGCAGAGGAGGGTCTTATTAGCCATCAGGGGGAGGAAAGGCCCTTAGGCCTGAGGATGTTAGATGCCCTAGTATAGGGGAATGCCAAGGAAGGAAGATGAGAGTGGGTGGATGGGTAGGTGAGTGAATACCCCTGTAGAGGAAGGGGGAGTGGGGAGGGAATAGGCAGTTTCCAAAGGGAGAAACATTTGAAATTTAAATAAGCTATCAAGAAAAGATTTCCCAATCCAAAAAAAAAAAAAAATCCTCAGGGTCAGTGAGTCTTACTTCAGAATTCTACTACACATTCAAAGAAGAAGTAATACCAATACTCTTGAAGTTATTCCACAATACAGAAACTGAAGATACATTGTCAAATTTATTTTATGGTGCTTCACTTGACCTGATTCTCAAGAAAGAGGATTAGAGAACAGTTTCCATCAGGAAATTTGATGCAAAACTAATAGAATATTTGCAAAGTAAATTCAAGAACACGTGAAAAAGAGGAATCATCATAATTAAGTATGCTTGATTCCAAATATTCAGGAATATTTCAACATCAAAAATGTGTCTATGGGATCCAACACATAAACAAACTGGAAAAAAAAAACACATGGTTATCTTTGTAGAAGCTAAAAAAGTCTTTGACAAAATCCAACACCCCTTCATAATAGTCTTGGAGAGATAATGAATATAGTGCTCATACTTAATCCCAATAAAGACAATATACAGCAAGTATAGCCAACATCAATACAAATGGAGAGAAACTCCAAGCAACTTCACTAAATTAGGAACAAGACAAGGCTGTCTACTTTTTCCATATCTATTCAGTATAGCTCTTGAAACTTGAGTTAGGGTAGAAAGAAAATTGAAGGAGATAAAAAGTATACAAATTGGAAAAGAAGAACTCAAAGTATCATTATAGATAATACGATGGTATACATGAGTGAGTTAAATATTCTACCAGGGAACTCCTACAGCAAAGAAGTTGGATACAAAGTTAATTGGAAAACAACAAAATAATAGCCCTCTATATAGAAATGACAGACAAAGGAAAAAAAAATCATGGAAGCAACAGATTTCACAGTAGTCACAAATGATATAAAATATCTTAGAATAATTCTAACCAAACAAATGAAAGGTTTTTATAATTAGAAAATACAATAAAAACAAAAAAAAGAAAACAAAACAATCTTCTTGTCTTGGAAGAAAACAATTGAAGATGTGAGAAGATAGAATGATCTTACCTGTTCATGAATTGGTAGAATTAATAAACATAAAACAGGCATCTGATCAAAAGAAATCCAAAAATATGCAATCTCGTAAAAATGGCAGCAAAGGTATTCAAAATTTTGAAAGAAAAAAGTTTCTGTTTCATATAAATACACTAAATTCCCATGACAGCAAAAATAGTCCTGAACAACAAAAGAAAAATTAAAGATACAGAGGTTGCTAAAATTTTGTCTAAGCTCCGCCCCACAGTTACCTGGCAACAGCCATGTGTGCCTGTCTCACTATAAGAAGGGGTGCTTGTCCCCTCCTCTCTTTGTTTCTTGCTTTAGCTCTGTCTTCTTGCTCTTTACCACTTCTCTCCCCATTCCTTTCCCCCCTCTCTCCACAAGCTCAAGGTCAGCCGCTACAACTCTACTCTCTTTCTCTCTGCCTTTCTCTGTCTCTACTACTCTCTCATCTCTCCTCCCCATGCCCTGAAAAACTCTATTCTGTACTATACTGTTGTGTGGCTGGTCCCTCAGGGGAAAGGGATGCCTCAGCATGGGCCCGCAGAGGTGCCCTACTCCCCCACACCTGACTACACATCCACCAAACATATTCCCTCTCTTTTTGTCTTGTTATAAAACACCACAGAGGTATTACAATACCATATCTCAAATTGTACTACAGAGTTATAGTAACAAAAGATCACTGTATTGGCCTGAAAATAGACATACTGTTCAACGGAATAGGCTCAAATACCCAGACATACATTCACACACCTATTGCATTTGGTATTTTATTAAGAATCCAGAAATAAACACTGAAAAAAAGACAGCTTCTTCAACCAATGGTTCAGATCAAACTGGGTGGCTATGAATATATGAATCCAAAAACAGCTATATTTATAACATTGTAGAAAACTCAACTCCAAATAGATAAAAAACTTCAACATAAGACCAGATACACAATCTGATAGATGAAAAAGTGGGTATTAATCTTGATGTAGTTGGTACTGGGAAAGACTATCTGAACAGAACACTGATAGCAAAGATACAAAAACCAACAATTAATAAATAGGTCCTCAAGACATTGAAAGCATTCTGTATGCCAAAGTCATCATCATTCAGACAAAACAGAAGCCTACTGAAAGAGAATATATTTTTACCAACTTCATTATCTTATAGAGGACTAAACTTATAGAGGAACTATAGAGGACTTATAGAGAACAAAAGATAAAAAGACCTCAGAGAGGGCATAGCAATACATATATCCCAGTTAAAAATTGGCTGACCTCGAACTCATGATCCTCCTGCCTCTGCCTTCTTCAGCAAATTCTCCCGGCGTGCGCCACCACAACCGAAAAACAATAAATAAATAAATAAAAATAAATAAAAATTGAATTTAAATATAAACGTAATGCTCAAAAGAGGACAGTCAAATGGCTGAAAAACACTTAAAGAAATGTTTAACATCTTTAGTCATCAGAGATATGTAAATAAAATCTATTTGGACATTTCATCTCACACCAGTCAGAATGGCCCAGATTATATGAGAGACTAAAAGTGGATGAGTCCAAATGGGAGGGGAGGTGGAGAGAAATTGGGAGGACTAGAGGAAGGAGAAGCCATAAGTAGGATATATTTTATGGAAAAAGTCAATTTGCAGTAAAATTAAATTAAAAATAAGAACAGAAATATATTTAGGTTTTGGGGTAATTTTAATGGAAAATCCTTTGGATTCTTATTAGTTAGTTTTAGTTTTATTTTTTACATTTTTTGAAACAAATTTCTATAGAAATTTCAAGCTCATTGGAAATTCTGTATTAAAATTCCAAGTGCAAGTGCCTGTGCATGCCTGTGTAAATGTATATAGAAGCCAGACATAGTTCTTCAGTTGCTCTTCACCTTTTTTACTTCATTTTTATTTTTACTTTTTTGAGAGAGTGGATCTCTCTCTGAGTCTGTAAAGCTGTAAATTTATCAATTTGATGTTGCTTTCTAGCCAGTTAAATCAAAAGCTCTACTTGACTCAGCATCTTTACTACTGAGATTACAGATACATAAAACAAGTATCTAGTTTTTTATTTAATGTGCTGCATGTATACATGTGTAAGTGTGTGCTGTGTATATGTGTGTATGGGGGGTGCTGTATTAATCTCATCATAGGTCCTTGTGCTTCTATGGCAACTATAGCACTGATTCAGGCATTCTCCAGTCTTTCACCCAACGTTTTTAGAAGTTTCATTAGAAATCTCGGTATGAGTTTCTGCTTTCCAGCTTCAAATAATTGCTTTGGTTTCTAATTGGATGTTTTATGAGATCTAGCTTGAACAGAAATAAAAATATTAAGTAAATTAGTTAATTAAGAAACAACATTAATATAGTATGTAAAAAAATGGTGGGAAACTATTGGAAAAATAATTATCTGTATTTCACATTTTTTCCCTAGAGACTATAAAAAAATAGAAAGAAAATTCACTGAGATTTATGGATTTCTGGGTTCTTGCCTTATAGCACTATGTAATCTTCTAGAATTTTTTAACACAGTTTAATAAGAAATGATTTAAAATAAATTTTGAACATGTTAATCCACTGTTCCAACTTGATTGTTACTCTAGATATTATACCCAGATTGATCACATGTTAGGGAGGTCACCATAAGTACAAGATTTTATTTTTCCCAAGTAGCTAAATACAAAAATCTTTAATATGAATTAAAACCCACTTTGTAATTATTAGTATTGATCTGATAAAGTATCTTGCAATTTTAAATATTACAGATTATTTTTTATCTAAACTTTGATTGATTTTCTTATTAGGTATAAATACATATCAAGGTATAGAAATTGATATTTATTTTCTATCTCTTAAGATAAAAGCTTTAAAGAAACCAAATGCAATAAGCAAAGAATAAAGTATGCATTTTATTCTATTAAGTGTCCCCAATAATTTGTGTTTAATAAATAATGAGGATATTTTTGTATATGTATTTGTAATATTGTAAACTTTGAGTGAATAGTTTTTGAAGTTTTCAAAGATATAATTTTAAGATGGGAATTGCTTTGAAATGTTGTTTTTCTGCTTCCACATATTTAAATGCTAAACAAAAGGCAGGATGCAAACTCCTTTCTGCATCAGAGTTTAGTACATTTTGTAATGGACTTTCTGAACTTAGTTTTCTTTAAAGCCTTCTTGTTCATTGATCATTCATTCAACAATCTCCCCTTTGCTCACTATGTAGGAAACTCAATTTCTATGATGGTTAATGTAACTTTTGACAATTTAATGAAGAAAGTTCTCAAGAGTCAGAGGGTAAGAAAAGAGATTGTTTTTTCTTCATATCAGAAAACAGCACAAAGTGGTAAATATGCGGTTTTATTTAGGTTCTTAGTATGTAGCCTGGCCTGCCAGCTCTTAGTTTAAAATTGGTAAGTATCTCAGAGAATTCCCTATACAATAACTACTTTTTTCCATTTCTCATGATTCTACCTCTATTAAATAGGACTGGAGATATCCACAGATGGACTGAAGAAGAGTCTATGATTTCTAATATTTGTTTTCTTAGGGCTGCATTTCCCCATCCTCATCTTTTGCTGTTCAGGTATATTCATTTAAATAATTAACTTACAAAAATCATCAAGCTGCACTTTATTGTATTGTGAAAACATGGATCAGAGACATAACCTGAACTAAATAATGGTGGTGATATAGCTCAATCCCTGCCTCCTTCATAATTTTATTTAAACATAGCTCAAAGTATCTATTTTTAAAAGGCAAGAAATGGTATTCTATAGCACTCTACGATATGTCTCAGTCAAGTTCAGTTTTCCAGACAAACCCTGATGTAATGAAAGGTAATATCCCAAATCTCAGAACAATGCTTTGGTAGTGACCTGCAAGCACAAGTTAATTACAGTAACAATAACTACATAACAAGAATGATTCTGAGAACAATATCTGAAAAAATATGAAAAAGGCATATTTCCCATTCAACCTGAAAGTCACTATGGACAAAAAAAAGCTGAATGTAGTCACAAACCTTCTGCTTAGAGAAAGCTGACATCCATCAGGAGGACCTAAAAAATGACAATTAGAAATACTAACCAGGAACTGGAGTTTCATGCCTTTTCTAGGATAGTGCTTTTTTTGGTGGAGGGCAATGTGTGTCATCACTTCAGAATGACTTTAGTACATTTTTCATTTCAGAACTCTTGTAGAATTTTGTGAGCCCAAATTTTACTTTATTATGATGGGTCTTCTCTCTTCCTGTCAAAATATATTTCTCTTGAGAGTATCTTGTATAAATAATAGAATGAATGATTCCATTAAAATAAATTGCAAGCACCAATATATTAATTCATCTGGATCAATAAAATGATTTATCATTGAGATCCATGGATAAGTGGTGAATTGTCAATCTAGAAATATACATTACAGACCTTCATAATACTCAGTAACTAAGAAAAGGCATGATGATTATTTACATTAACCTTGGTCTACCTCAGTATTTCTCAACATGTCAGAATCATAACCACTTTGGTGGGCCAAATGACCCTTTCACAGGGGATTGCATATAAGATATTCTGCATATCAGATATATACATTCCAATGCATAACATTAGCAAATTACAGCTATAAAGAAGCAATAAAAATATTCTTATTGTTGGGGTCACAACAACATGAGAAACTGTATTAGAGGGTCACAACATTAGTAAGGCTGAGAACCATTAGCCTACATCTTGGTCTCAGGGCATATTTCATAATTTTTTATATAAAGCAAAAACTTATTCTATATTAAATTCCAAACAATAAGACCAAACACTCACATGAAAGAATATCCTCAATGTAGGTTGAAATTTGTCTATGCCTATGGTGTCTTTGTTTTAATAACTTAGTAGTATTTCCTTGTATAAATGAACCACAATTTCTTTATGCATTCTTCAGTTTAGATTGTCTGCAGTTTCTGGCTATTATGGATAAACATGCTACTAACAGAGTAGAGCAAGTGTACTATTTAGATGGTGGAGCATCTTTTGGGTATATGCCCATGAATGGTATAGCTGGGTCTTGAGGTTGAGTTATTTCCGGTTTTCTGAAAAAACACCAAACTGCTTTCCTCAGTGATTGTACTAGTTTGCCCTCCCTCCAGCAATAGAAGACTGTTCTCCTTTCTCTATATCCTCTCCAACACATACTATCCTTTAAGTTTCTGGTCTTAGAGACTCAGAAAGGTGTAAGCTGGAATCTCAGACTCATTTTGATCTGCATTTCCCTGATGATTAAGGACGTTGAACATTTCTTTAAGAGCTTCTCAGCCATCAGAGATTTCTCAATGAGAATTCTCTAGTTAGCTCTGTACCCCATGTATTTTTATTATTAATCATTTTATTTGTTTACATTTCAAATGATATCCCCCTTCCCAGTTACAAACTCCCTATCCTATCCCCCCTCCCCTCTCCCCTTTGCCTCAATGAGGGTTCGCCTCCACCTATTCACCCACTCCTGTCTCACCTCTCTAGCATGGGCCATCAAGTCTTCACAGGACCAAGGTCCTTGTATCCCACTGATATCAGATAAGGCCATTCTCTACTACATATGTGTCTGAAGCCATGACTCCTGCCATGTATACTCTTTGGTTGATGGTTTAGTTTGGAATACCCATGATTCAATTCACAGCAACTGTTGGACTGAGCGTAGGGTCCCAGGTGGAGGAGTTAGAGAAGGGACTGAAGGAGCTGAGGGAGTTTGCAGCCCCATGGAGGGAGCAACAGTGTCAGCTGGTCAGCCCCCCAGTGCTCCCAGAGATTGGACCACCAAACAATGAATACATATGGAGGTACCCATGGTGCTAGCCACATATGTGACAGAGGAGGGCCTTGTTGGCCATCAGTAGGAGAAGAGACCCTTAGGTCTGAGAGTGTTAGATGCCCCAGTATAGGGAATGTCAGGGAAGGAAAACAGGAATGGGTGGGTGGGTAGGGAAATACCCTCATAGAGGCAGGGGGACAGGGGATGGGATAAGGAGTTTCCAAAGGGGAGACATGGAAAGGGGAAAACATTTGAAATGTAAATAAGGTATCAAAAATAAAAAAATAAAAAATAAATAAATAAACTTAAAAAAAAAAAAAGAAAAGAGTTGGGGGAATAACTGAGGGACTCAAACAGACAGGGATGCCACAGGGAGACCAACAAAGTCACCTAACTTAGACTCTTGGGAGCTTCCAGAGACTGAACCAACCACCAACCAAAGAGCAAACTCAGGCTGGAAGTAGACCGCCTGTACATTTGTAACAGATGTACAGCTTTGTGTTCATTTGGGTACCCCAACAAGTGAACTAGGAACTTTCCCTGATTCTGTTGCTTGTCTGCATGCCTGCAGATCCTGTTCCCCTAGCTGGGCTGCCTTGTCTGTCCTCAGTGGGAGAGGATTCACCTAGTACTACAGTGACTTGATATGCCAGGAGTGAGGAAGGAATGTCAGGAGAAGGGTATGGAAGTGGGTGGGAGGGATGGTGGGTGGAGAGAGATGGGGGAGTGGGGACTTGGGGGTTGGAAGGAATGGTACTATATGTGCTGTGAGAAAAGAGGAATTGGGGGTGGATCTGTGTGAGGGGTACTGAGATGAAAGGGGGGCTGATATTGGATGGTAAAGTGAATAAATAAATAAATAAATAAATAAATAAATAAATAAGAAAGAATTGTTTGTACCATCAGTGAGACTCTGTCGGAGAAACTAATTTTTCATTTGGAAGTAGCTAAGCAAAATAGCCTCTTGTTTAGGGATGGGGACTTGTATTTATTTCTTTCCTTACTGGGTTCCCATCTGATGTAAACTCATGTGGGCCTTGTGCATTCTTCCATGGACTCTGGTAAATTCTTACTTAGGTTGTAGAGCCTATGTGTACTGATTTAACACATTGGTATTAAGAATATATTTATATTCTAAGTTCTCCTGCAAATCTTTAATGTTCATTTAACCTTATCCTTTTTTGGAGTTATCTTTGATTTGTTTATTTTTATTTGATTGTGTTGCATTTAAACTGTAGTTTTCAAAATGTCAAAAAAAAAAAAAAAAAGAAAGACATGACCACACACACAATATAGACAAATGAAAAATATCATTATATCATTTGTTTTTCTCAGAGAACTTTAGGACTTTTATTTTTAATTACATTTTATTTATACTTATAGATGTATGTATAAATATACTTGTGTGAGCTATTCTTTAAGACAAGCACCTAGCATAATTATTATAAGAGATGCTTCACCAAGCAACTAAAGGAAAAAAGTACAGAGACTTACAGGCAAATAGTAGCCAGCATTTGGGGAATACTGTAGCAGAAGGGGAGGAAGGCCTGGAGGAACCAGTAAGGGTAAAGGATACCACAAAAATCTGGGGAATCAACTAACCTGGCTCCATAGGTGAATTAATAACCAGTGAGTCTGTGTAGGACAAATATAGGCCTTCTCCACGTATGTAACAGTTGTGTAGCTTGGTCTTCATGTGGGACTTCCAACAGCAGCAACAGGGGCTATCTCTGACTCTTTGACTCTCTGACCCTTTCCCCTAACTGTGCTTCCTTATCTTGCCTCAATTAGAGAAGATGTGCCTAGTGTTACTGTAACTTGATATTCCAAGGTGAGTTGACATCCATGGAAAGTCTTCCTTTTCAGAAGAGAATGGAGGAGGAATGGATAGGTGGAGGTGTCTGGGAGTAGGGGCGTGGGGGAAGAAACTCTGATCAGTAATGAATAAGTAAATTAATTAAAAAATAAAATTAGTCCAAATAGAAAGAAAGCCTTACCCTTTTAAAATGCCCCCTCTCTGACCCACATCACACAGCAAGTTTTTCAAATGCAGTCAGATGCACAAATCCCTAAGCAGAGATTCACATTGTTGTGATTGAATTCCTCCAACAATGGCACTGCTTTCTTCTGAATTTCTTAAACTCCTTACTCCTTTCTTTCCACAAAACAATAGTTCTACACCTTGCTTATTTTATCCTAAATTCATCAGTGAATCAAAGGAACACCCTGCTTGTTCTTTACATATAAAAGGAAAATAATAAATAAAAAGACCCTGTATTAGTTAAGGTTTTATTGCTATGAAGAGATACCATGACCACGACAACTTTTATGAAGGACAACATTAATCAGTCCTGGCTTACAGGTTCTGAGGCTCAGTCCATTATCATCATGGCAGAAAACATGGCATAGTCCAGTTAGGTATGGCACAGAAGGAGCTGAGAGTTCTACATCTTGTTCTGAAGGCAAATGAAAGAAGACTGACTTCCTCAGGCAGCTAGGAGGAGGTTCTCTTCCACGGTAGGTGGAGCCTGAACATGGGAAGAAACCTCCAAAGTCTACCCCCATAGTGCCATACTTCATCCAACAAGGCCACACCTGCTAAGAGTACCATTCCCAATAGGCCTAGAATATTCAAAGTACCACTACCCCCAAGTTCCAACTACCTCTCTCTTTACACTCTCCCTCCAGCCCAACTTTACAACATCTGATCTTTTATTTCCATCTCTACTCACCCCCAGTCTGCTGATAAAATCTATTTTATTTCCTCCTATCAGAGAAAGCCCTTTGTCACCTGTAGATCCTTACCTTTACTCAACCTCTCTGGCTCTATGTATTGTAGCTTAGCTATCATTTATGTAACAGCTAATATCCAATTATAAGTAAATATATACCATATTTATTTTTCTGTATCTTGGTTAACTCACTCAGGATGATGATTTTATTTTTTAGGTACATCCTTCCTACTGTCATTAAAAAATTAAATAAATAAAAATAAAAACAGCTAAATAATACTCCATTGTGTGAATGCATCACATTTTCTTTATCCATTCTTAGTTAAGGAATGTCTTGGGTGTATCCAGTTTCTCACTATTATCAAAAAATCTGCAGTTAACATAGTTGAACAAGTGTCCTTGTAATAGAATGAAGAGTCCTTTGGGTATAGGCCTAGGAGTAGTATAGCTGGGTATTGAGGTAGATTGATTTGCATCAATCTGAGAAAATGCCAGATTGATTTCCCTAGTAACTGTACAAGTTCCACTCCCATCAGCAATGCAGAAGCGTTCCCCTAGCTCCATACTCACCAATATGTGCTGTCATCTATGTGATTGGTCTTAACTATTCTGACAAGTACGAGATGAAATCTCATATTAGTTTTGTTGTGCATTTCTTTTATGGCTATGAATGTTCAACATTTCTTTAAGTTTTTCTCTGTCATTGAGCATATATATATATTAATGTATATATATATATACACAAATGAAAAAATGGACTGAAAAAAAATCAGGAAAAAAAAACTCTTATCAAAATAATTTCAAATAATAAAAACTATTGTGGGATAACTTTAACCCAGCACAACAAAAACCAATAAAACTACAAAACTTTGAAGAAAGAAATTGAAGAAGCTATCATAGAAAGAAAAGGTCTCCCATGTTCGTATGTAGGTAGAATTACCATAGTAAAAATAGCAAACTGCCAAAAGCAATCTATAGATTCAATGGAATCTCCATTAAAACTGCAACACAATTCATTACTGACCTTGAAAGGACAATTTTCAACTTCATATGGAAAAACAAAAGTTCCAGGACAGCTAAAACAATTCTTATCAATAAAAGAACTGCTGGAGGTTTCACTGTTTTCAGTTTGAAGGTGTACTATGAAGCAATAGTAATAAAAATCCACTTGGTATTAGCATAAAAACAGATACAATCAATCAAATCTATTGAAGACCCAAACATAAATCCACACATATATGGACAACTGATATCTTTTTTTAATAAAGAAGCTAGAAATACATACTAGAAAAAAGACAGCATCTTCAAGAAATGGTGCTGGTAAAACTGGATGTCTGATTGTAGAGAATACAAATATATTTATACTTATCACCTTGCAAAAAAACCCATATCAAAGTAGATTGACATAAATTTAGATGCATTGAACCTTATGGAAGACAAAGCATAGAATAAACTTGAGCACATTGACTTAGGTGACAACTTCCTGAACAGAACTTCCATAGCTCAGGTACTAAGATCAACAATTAATAAATAAGACTTCATAAAATTGAAAAGCTTTCATAAGGCAAAGGATATCACATCATCAATTGGATAAAGTGTCATCCTACATTATATACTTACAGAATGGCAAAAGATTTTCACCAACTCCACATCTGATAAAGGACTATGTACACTCAAAGTAGATATCATAAAACCATATAATCCAATTTAAAAAATAGATCTAAACAGAGAATTATCAATAGGGGAATCTTAAATGGCAGACAAACACTTAAAAATGGGTTTCTGTTTTATAGTTTGTTTTGAATTTTTGTTTATTTTTTTCTTTTTTTTGAGAGATAGTGACATATGAATTTGAGTATGTAGGGATCTGGAATACTGGAAGGATTTGTATTCATGATCAGGGTACATTGACAAAAAAAGAAAATGAATAGAAACAAAATAAATTTTGATACATATTTTTGAAAGAATTCCATGATCATTTTCATTTAATTTTTTTATATAGTACAATTTGATAACATTTTACTTCTTCTACCACTCCTTCTTGATGCAGCCCACATCCTCACTTACCAACTTCATGTTCTTTTTCAGTCTCTCAAAAATTAAAACAAACAATACAAAAATCGACAATGCAAAAATACTAGGATAAAACAAAAAATCCACAACAAATCACTTAATTTATTTGTGTAATTGAGTTTCCCACAGGAATGGAACTTATCCTAAAGAGTAGTTCATATAAGCTGTGAAAGTCCAATGAAGAAAACTGATTTTCCTCTTCCTGATTGTTATCAATAGCAAAAAGCTTTTTGGTTAGAGGTAAGAATTTCTGTCCTGAGCCCTTCTCTGTGTTAGGACTTTGGTTGCTTTGAACCTGGGTAGGTAGGCCTTGTGAGCAACCCCAGAGTTTCTGTGAGTTTCTATGTGTATCAGTCTTGCTGGGTCTGAATTATGTGTTTTTCCTTGACATTATCCACCAACTCTGGCCCTTATAATCTTTCTGCTTCCTCTTCTGCATTGATATCTGAGATTTCATAAGATGGTTGTGATAAAGATATCTTATTTAGGATTGCATGCTTCATTTTTTCCTATATACACAATGCCTAGGTTTTAGTTTCTGTATTATTTATGATCTACCAAATGGTAGATCTTCACTGATGGTGGCTGAGCAATGAACTGATCTATGGGCATGGCAATATGTCATTAGGAATTATTTTGTTGTTATGTTCTAATATCAAAATAAGATAGCATCTTTTACTCTAGTTCTATGAACTAGTTTCAGATTTCAGATTCTTGGTCACATTACTAATGCCAGATATGGGTTCCATCTCACAGAGTGAGTCCTAAATGCAAAAAAATATGGCTAACTCTTCCCATTATATTTGTGACTTTGTTGCTGCAATATATCTCATGAGCAGGTCTCTGTTGGAGGTTTTTGTGTTTGTAACTGGGTGATATTGATGATGACTTTTCACCTCAGGTAGGCAGCCAAGTACTTCCAAGTATCATGAATGCTAGTCAGTAGATGTGAAGTTTCCAGTTGGGCACCAGCTAACATTCTTCATATTTCATAATGTAACTTGTCTCTTCAGCAATAGGGACTTATGGTTATGGAGAGTAGCCAATATTCTTGGCAATAGACTGTGATGTTGTATGGTTAAAGAGCCTATGCGATGCTTTGGCCAATGACTCAAGAAAAAGTAAGACTCGTAGCACTGGACCTGTAGCATTTGATGTCATGTCTTCTCATGGAATTATCTATTATATGAAGACTACATTTAAGTTATGTTATATCTCTATGTGTTAGGAGGTTTCTACAGTAGAAATTCTATGTGACTGTTTAAGAGGTATTTAGCGTTAGCTGTCAATCCCTGTATATCTCCCTTACCATGCCATCCCTATCCCTTCCCTACTCAATCATTGAATTTTAGCTTTCACTTTATCTAATTAAAACACTGTCCTGTGTTTTTCATTCCTTGGATGAGCCTCTCCTCTTCTTACTAGTATCAAAACTAGCATCTATTTGAATTGAATCACACATATACAATTTAAAAGTAAAATCCACACTTAAGATAATATTTGCACTTCAGGGTCTGAGTTATCTCAGTCAGAATAATTGTTTCTTGCTCCTTTCATTTACTTTCAAATTTCATTTTTCTTATAACTGAATAATATGCTAATACATACGTGTACCATATTTTAATTATCCATTAATCATTTGAAGGGCATGCACACAATTTCCAATTTCTGAATAAAGCACTAATAAACAAAGATGAGAAAGAATATAAGAGAACATATGTGTTTTAGATGATTCACTATTCTTTTTCAAATTTGAAAGTGAATCATAGTACATAAATGAAAAAGCTAAATATGTAAAATAGTGAAAATGCATTTGTTTACAACTGAACTATAGCTATTCTTTGATGTTAAGATATTTGTATAATCTGCAGTTTATTAGTTATTTTATTTTAGTCGATTTTTTTAATATGTTCATTCTTCAAGTGAGCTAAATAGATAAAGCACTTTTTAGAACATATTTATATTATATTTCCTACCACTTAGTCAAAAACTTTACACATGCAGCTATGGATAAGATATAAAATATATTACTTAAGACTAGCCTGCAAATTTTTCATTTCCCTTATAAATTCCTTAGATCATTTTGTGGTCTGTGCTGGTCTCTGCTCAAGAAGCACATGATAAATATTGACTTGTTATATGGATCAGTGCTCTCTACCTATGTAAGTGTAGGGAGTTATTTCTATTAAGTCATTGCTCCATTTTGTATAAGATTTCTTGTCTACCTAGTGGGAAACACACCCTTGTAATGTCAGAGACAGCCTCTCATTGCTAGGAGCAGCAAGACATACTGTGCACAGAAACCGTGCCCTGCAAAGATGAAGACATAATGAGAGCAGGGTAGTGAGCAGAATAACAGTGTGCCAACAAAAGACAAATTTTCTTCCCTTGGAAGCAATGCCTACAGAGAATACAAATGAGAAAACACAATCCTTCAAACTGCTTGGCCGGGATATATTTTCTTATCAAGCAATACATTTCTTATCATGATGGAAAGAAAATGGATCCCTGGCTAATGCTGATAAATTAAGAGCGATAATGTGATGCGGTAAACATTAATACATCATCCTTGGCTAAGTCACAAATGGAAATAAGATACCAAAAGAGCAAAGTATAAAAATAAAGCTGTATGTCCTTCATATGAAAGAAACCAAATAGAACTAACTGATGACAGTTGGGACAGTTGGTCATCAATTAAAAGAGATTCAAAATCAACTTCATAGATTTTGAAACCATGAGTGAAAATTCTATTTCTTCCATAAATCAACATTCTAATTATTTAATAAAGCTAATAAACAAACGCTTGTTGAGGCAAAGGAAAAATATGGGCATTATGGTGTCCAATAATAAACTGAAAAGTGAAGGAGAAATTTCCATTATCAAAGAAATTTTATTTTTTGATTATGTAATTATTTATCAAAATAATGTTCTATTTATAAATACCAGTGATATTATTATGTTCTATTGTGGAAAGTTCAGAGGAATTTTTGGGTGTTGTTAATTACAAAGCACGACATTGCTACTATTCACTGAACCTACATGGGGAGATCTCCACCTGAGTCAAGAAAGTTGCACCTGGCATTAGATGCCCAATATGAGAGGCCATTACCCAAATTCTGGCATCTCATTTCAGCTCTTTCTGGTGTCAACCAGTTCATACTGAGATTCTTTGTTTTGTTTTACTTTTAAATTGATTTTGTTTGCTGAAAATATTTTTATTTTTAATAACCAGCTGATTGTAGTACACATCTTGAACCCACGCACTTGGGAGGCACAGACAGGCAGATCTCTTGAGTTGGAGGCCATCCTTTATATACAGATACAGAATGAACCTCAGATCAGCCCAGGTTACATAGAGTAACCCTACTGCAAACAAACAAACAAAATAGGCTTCTAGGAGAAAACAACCAAATATGACAAAATAAACTCTAAGATAAAACAAAAACATCACATTGAGGCTAGACAGTGTAAACTAACAGGAAGAAAAGAGTCTCAAGAATAGGCACAAAAATCGGAGACTCACTCATTCTCACCCTCAGGAGTCATAAGAAAATTTCGTAAATAATATAATTTGTCTCTACTAGTAAATTATACAGATGCTTGTTTAGCTAATTTTAAAATGAAGTAAACCTCAGTCATTATGACATGGGCAAACATTAAAATATCTTATTGATGTAGGATATTTCATGGAAAACAAGACAATTGATAAAAGTGAACTTACAGCAACCATTACACTGATTGTTTTATTTTTCAAATACCCTTAGAATTATAAATGAGATGATTAAAAATGAAGCCCTTATACAGCAGAATGGAAGGATATGAACAATTACCAGGACACTGGAGGTGAATGGAGCACCACACTGAAGACTTTTGCCAAGGAAGAATGAAAGATCCTAGCACCACTAACAGGACTTGCTCTGAAGACTACTGAGACAGAGGTAATATTTCTTATATAGGAAGAATGTTAGGACTATGTCTACACCAATATGACCTTCAAGTGTGAACTTTCTCATTTCCCAGGAGTTTTCTAGGAATCTCAAAAATAAATCTCAACTTTTGTTTATATAACTCCCCATACAATCCTTGACACTTCTAGTTTTAGCTTGTTAGCTGAAATCTTTTTTTAATTGATTAATTTATTTTACTTTTCATCCTGTCAGCCTTCCTCCTTTTGCAGTCCCCTCTCCACCCCTGCTCCTCTCTTCCTCTTTTTCTCTTCAGAAAATAAGAAGCCATCCATGTATAGCAAATAGTCCTGGCATAGCTAGCTACCGTAAGACTAGGCACACCTTTGCCTATTGAGGCTAGAAGAGGCATCCCAGTAGGAGGAAAGATTCCTAAATGCAAGCAACAGAGTCAGACACAATCACTACTCCCACTGTTAGGAGTCCCACATGAAGACCCAGCTGCACTATTGTTACATATATGCAAGGCCAAGATTACATCCCATGTACACTCCTGGTTGGTGGTTCAGTATCTGTTCCCATGGGCCCAGATTAGTTGATTCTGTGGGTTTTCTTGTGGTGTCTCGACCCCTCTTCCTTCTACAATCTTTCCCCTCTTCCATACAATTCCCCAGTCTCTGCCTAATGTTTGACTGTAAGTCTCTGCATCTGTTTCCAACAGTTGCTGGGTGAAGCCTCACTGATGACAATTATCCTAGGCTTCTGTCTGGAAGTAGGGGAGAATATCATTAACAGCAGCAGGGATGGACTCCTTCTCATGGAACTAGTGTCATGCTGGACCGGTCAGTGGTTGGTCACTCTAGCAATTTCCTCTCCATCATTTTCCATGTGCATTTTATAGGCAGAACAGATTGTAGGTCACAAGTTTTGTGGCTTGGTTGTTGTCCCAATTCTTCCACTAGAAGTTTGGCCTCATTACAGATTATGTCCTACTCATGTTCTATATTCCGCATTGCTAGGAGTCTTAGAAAGAGACATTCTCATAGATTCCACTGCACTTGGTTTCTAGCTTATTCAAGAGATGGTCCCCCAGCAATCCTGCTGTCTCTTCCAGTACTCTCTCCCTCTACTCTACCCACATTTGGTCCCTCCTATGCCAATCACCATTTGCCCTGTACAGTCTCCCCTCCCCTAATCTAGAACATAGGAACCAACATGTGATATACTCATGCAGCTACAGAAGCCACACAATCCAGTCTACATAGCTAAAGACAGTGAATAATAGCTTCCTCTTCCAAAGCCCACAATCATATTTTTAGATTTATGTATTGCTCTTTCCTTATGCTTCTATCCTTCTATAAACCCCTGTTCTTAAGACCTATATTAAAATGTCTTTTAATAAATACTACCTCTGATTTACACTAGCTTGTCCTGAAATTCTTTTTTGTTTGTTTTTCTTTGTGGAGAAGTCAAGTGTGTGGGTTTATCTGCTTACATGAATGTGAAGCAACTGAAAATGGTATGAATACTCGTGGTGATGCCATCATAGAAAAATTTATCTTAACATTATTTTATTTATTTTGTCAAATCAAGTCCAGCAATATGCTACTTTTATATATTTTTCAGTATATTGAACATTTTATATATTTTTGAGATTTGATTACCTAGGAGTTGATGGTTGATTAATTCAATGACCCAATTACAAGTCTCTAAGCTATTCAATTTCACTACATTTAAATATTTATATTAAAAAATTTACTAAGAATTATACCCTATGTTAATTTAAATGTGTTTATACAATTATTAATCGCTTAATTATGCCTTCTGCATATGTACATAATTTAATTTTTGAAAACTTATATTAGATGTATATTTATTTAGTTTTATCCTTATTTAATATGCTTTGCATAAGCAAGGCTATACTTCATCCTGTAAATCAGTAAAATGACATTCTTAAAAATTATTTCAGTTATACTCCAAAATAAACTCATAAGTATAAAAAAATAATTATTTGGTTAATATGTAAATGAAATGAACAATTTAAATATCTTAACATAATTTCTTTTAAGAATGATAAATATTGGAGCCAGCAAGATGGCTCAACAGTCAAAGGTGCTTAAGCCTGAAGATGTAAGTATGCAATGAAAGACTTTAGATTCTGAGT
This sequence comes from Rhynchomys soricoides, assembly GCA_019843965.1. Taxonomy (NCBI): domain Eukaryota; kingdom Metazoa; phylum Chordata; class Mammalia; order Rodentia; family Muridae; genus Rhynchomys; species Rhynchomys soricoides. The sequence continues at coordinate 4,698,144 of JADRCH010000005.1, read as the reverse complement.
ACCATCCAGGCAAGCCACATTAATATTGAAGGAGAGAAACAATATACACAGCTTCTCTCTAACCTCCACATTTATGGCTCTCTCTCTCTCTCTCTCTCTCACACACACATATACACACACACATACAATTAAATAATGAAATAAAGATATAAGATAAAGCTACTTTCATTGAATATGAAAGATATAAAAAATAAGTATTTTTCATGCGTCAGTCACAAATATCACTGTTTCAAGTGTTTGGGTATGCATGTAAATTTCCATTGTTTAAATATAAACAATGTTGGGAAGTATGTCATTAAATGAACATTATAAAAAATCAGATATACTCTACCTTCCTCAACCCACAGTTAAGACAGATTAAAATATTTCCTGCCCACATAGCCATAAGGAGAGAATAGGAGGAAGCATAGTAGTCTGTGTTCATATACAGGTAGAAGAAAGATAGGAGAGTCAGGGTTACAGGCAAAGGTCTGTCAACTTCAGTCTCATCCACAACACAGCTCCAAAGCAGTCCCATCTCCACACCTGCTCTTAGTTATCTAATTGCATTAAAGATCATCTAACGTGACTTTCTTACTTCTCACAGTCTTCATAATTCCTTTTCAGGGAAAATATAGTGCCTGAAGTAAATTTGTTAGAATGTGTGACGGCTATTCTTGACTGTCAACTTGAATACATCTGGAATGAACTACAATCCAGAAAACCACGTGCACTCCTATGATCCAGATCTTCAGGCTGGAAGACACAGGCTTCTGACCTAGATCTTGACATGAAGACGTTGAAACTTAGTGGCCATGAAAAATGTAGGCCAAGGCAAGTTAGTATACGCCTTTAATCCCAAGAGACTGAGGCAAGCAGATCTCTGAGTTCAAATCCATCCTGGGACAAATCAAGTTCTAAATCTTTACGCATCTTTAATCTGGCCTACACATTCTGCTGGAAGTCTAAATAAGGTTAATCGAAGAAGGATGACTCACTCTTCGCCTGTTTGCACTTACTTGCCAAAACAACTATTAGAACCTTCATTTTAGGACTCCAGCCTGTTTGGAAGACCAGTTGAAACAACTAGTCTCATGGGATTAAACAACTACTAGTTTCTTGGACTTCCTATTCACAGCTGCCCATTGTTGGGTTAGTTGGACTGCAGGCTTTAAGTCAGTACAATAAATGTTGCATGAAATATAAAAAAAGGGTATCCCATGCTAACACTGGCTAGGCACTGGCCAGTGGCCTTGGTCTGTCTCCACACCAGTGGACAGGCCAAGACTGCATTCTTTCCTTTTTCCAGGGCCTATCTTATCCATGCTGGCTCTGCCTCTCTGGAGCTCCAAAATCGCCCTATCCTCCTGACTTGCTAAGTTCCCATGGCTGGCTGTTGCTAAGGTCGCCCTTACTTCCAAATTCCTGTGGCTGGCTAGAGTGCACTAAAGCACACAACACTTTGCTGCTGTACCTTTCTTTGGAACACATTACACAATCTTAGTTTAGAATCAACAGGTAACACATCTCTGGGCACAGAACCTAGTATCCTAATTTTACAAACTACTCTATGTCAGAAATCCTCTGGTGTCATCACTCGAACCAACTGTCTCCAGCTTCTACATTCTGTTGCCTCCCTCGCTTCTGCCACCCAGAAAGGCTGGCCCTTTCTCTTGCCTTCCCTTTATCTCTTCCTGACCCGGAAATTCTGCCTACTTGCCCAGTGATTGGTCCCTTGTAATCTTTCTTCATTTGGGGAAAGTTCTGCCACAAATAAATTCCCATAAAAACACATTCCATAATTTCTGTGACTTTAGTGAACCTTGACTAATATAGAATGATTGAGTTAAAACATTAATAATGTGTTATATGTCTTCATTTTAAAAATATTTAAGTGTGTTTGATCCTTTCTATTTATAGTTTTTCTTTCAACCATCTGAGATCTTAACACCCTTACCTCAAGCTAATACGTGTGCAGTTTTGAAATTGAAGGTCAATGTCACTGAAAGTCATCAACATAATCATGAAAAGCAGAAGGAAGGAGGGATTTGGGTAAGAGAGAGTAGCTGGAGGGGAAAATCAGGTATGTGGGAGACTGGACAGAAGCCAGGAGCACCAGGAGAATGAATGGAAATATGCAGCTGCCAGGATCGAGAGGTACAAGGAACGTCTAGCAAGTCCGTGGGACCTGAGGTGGGGGAGGCTCCCAGGATTCAGTGTGGGTGACCTAAGCTGAAATGCCCAACAGTGTGGATATGAAGCCTGAAGAAACCACCACCCCAGTAGATGGATGGGGACACCAACCCGCCCTCAATAATTTTGACCCAAAAGTGTTCCTGTCTAAAAGAAATGAAGGACAAAATAGAGCAGAGACAGAAGGAATGGGCGACCAGGGAACAACACAACTTGGTATCCATCCCATGGGCAGGAACCAAACCCTGACGTGATTACTGATGCTATGTTGTGCTTGGGGATAGGAGCCTAGCATGACTGCTTGCTGAGAGTCTCTATCAGCAGCTGACTGAGACAGATGCAGATACTCAAAGTCAGGCATTGGACCGAGGTCGGGAACTCTATGGAAGAATTAGGGAAAGGATTGAAGGATGTAAAAGAGATGGCAACCCTATAGGAAGACCAACAGTGTCAATCAACCCAGAACCATGGGAACTCACAGAAACTAAACTATCAACCAAAGAGCATACATGGGCTGGTCCAGTTGCCCCTGGTACATTTGTAGTAAAGGACTGCCTTGTCTGGTCTCAGTGGGACAGGATGAGCCTAGTTCTATAGAGACTTGGTGCCCCAGAGTGGGAACATGCTGTGGGGGAGGGGGGACTTTCAGAGAAGAAGGGGAGTTGGAAATGGGCAGAAAAATTCTGTAAGGGGTGACAGGGGAAGGAGACAGAATTTGGCATGTAAATAAATAAAACAATTAACAAAAAAGAAAATGTATCACAACAGAAAAAAAAAATACTAAGTTTGTATCCACAAATAGAAACTCCTTTCACCTGATTCATGTTTGCTTTCTTGATGTGTTCTGCTTGATGTTCTATTATCCTCTGAATAAACTGCCATGAGGTGTAGGAGACCTTTGTATATGGGTTTCTTTGTCTTGAGTCTGTTTAAATGTTTCACAAAATACATTTTACTTAAACACATCATATTTAAATCCAAATTCTTGTATTATTGAGTCTCACTGAAGTTTATTCTAGACTAAACTCATTCAGTAACAATGACAAAGACATATCAGAAATAACAAAAATGTGTATTCTGAGAAAATGCCTGGTGCTGTTCTAAGAACTGCATTTTAAGTAACAGCACAAAAGCAGAATTGGTGTCTTTCTTTTCTATGAACCATTTCTCTTTCTTTGTCTTTTATTCTAACATGTGGAAGATGCCAACTATCTGCTTTCTGATTATACAAAACATTTCATTTTCATTCTCACAGGTAAAATCATTAATATTCTCACACTATAATTCCCCTTGCCTATTAAATTTTGTTCCTAAGTTACATAAACAGAAAATGTTTGAAGTTTTCTTTTGTAATCATGATGAATAATCATAAATGAGTCAATGTGTTCTACAGGTAGTAACTCTCTTGAACTCATTTTGTCCAAACAGATTTACCCTAGAAAACACATTTCACCTTGGAAACTTTGAAGATATTACCCAGCATGCTTCTAGAAGGATATATGATTTATAAATCACTATCTATTTAAAAGTAACCAAAAACCCCAATCTCACAGTTTTAGAATAAATTGCCTTTTAATATACTCTGAAATCCCAGTCCTTTATAAAACTGAAACATTATATATTTGATAAAGGACTAAGAACAAAAAATACTGATGCCAAAATAATGAAGGAAAACACTGATTATTTTAGATGTGTCATAAGTGTAAACATCTATTAATACTGAACATCATAACATATATTAGAATTTGTTGCACAGAAATAAAATGAAACTTTACAAAGAGATGAAGTTTTAGCTCTGTATTGTTTAAAATTTAGTGAGTGAAGATTTCTGATTAAGTTCTACCGTTTTGGTTTGCGTTTAAGTTTTTGGAGACCAAAGTATGACAGTCTTGAAAGTTTAAGCATACGTATATAGTTCTGAAAGTTCTGACTATCTTCTAAGTGATTAATCTAAGTAATTAATCTAAGTGACTAATCTTCTAAGTGATTAGAAGCTTATATTCTTTCCATTTAAAGTTCTATACTACATGTAATTCTACTTTTCCTTCAAGTGTTTACTTACATTCTATTTTTTTCAGAAAAGTTAATCTGAATGTAAGTTAATTAATATAAATAAAAAATGTGGATGTCGAAAGCTACTGTAGTTGACTCATCTATAAAAGCAAGTTACATTCTGTAACAAGGTAGTTTAAGTGAAAAAAAAAAATATATATATATTCATTTTCATACAGATATGCAGACCAGCTATAGCTGTATACAATAAGCATATGCCATATTTATATGGGATCTTACACAGCCTCCTTTTTTGTGGTAGTTAAGTCAATGCACCCTATGTTGCCCTCAAACTCACTATTTATCTGTGAATTACTTTAATTGTAGATTCTTTTCCTTCTGTCTTTTGTAGAGGTAGAAATAACAGTTCTGTCCCACTGCTCCTGATTTATGCATGTGAGGCCAACTGAGCAGCACATCCAGTCCAGTAGGTCCCCTTTTCTCATTGTATCTTAATTAATTTTAGACAAACGTTTATATGAAGCCAATACGTAACAAGAAGTTCTAGGAAGCAGTTCAGGGACTGCCATATTTTGATTCTGTATGAAATTAGGCCAAATAAAATGTTTTGGCAATAAAAAAGATGAACTTTACAATGAAATGTCATGCTTAGGGTAATTCAGTGCTTTACCAGTGAATCATTCCTAATAAATCATGATTGTGAGAAATAATACAAACTTAACATATTAAACAAATGAAGAAATATAGATCAGTGTCTATTCAAGCCTCATGAGTTTCAGGCATGAAACCAAATTAAATTAATATACTTGATTTTTAAATATTAAATACTTTATTTGAAAGACTAAAATTTAAAAAGCTTAATATGTAGGCTACAAAGTAAAATAATAGATTGCAAACTTTTTGTAGAAAAGAGTATAGATATGAACTTATCAAGTGAGAAAAAAAATAAAAATCATTTATCTTGTCACAGAAATAATGAATCCAAATGTTTAAAAAACAAAGACTGTATATATATACATATATATATATATATGTATATATATACACACAAACCCCTAAAAGCGATGAAGAAAACACTAAAGATAACTAGTAATAGGTAGTGAGCTCATATGCTAGCTACTATAATAAATCTTTGTAAACAGGAAATATTTGCTCTTTGTAAGAGTCCTACTAAGATAGATCAGCAGGTAAACATGCATGCTCTGCAAGCCTAACCATCTGAGTTGAATCCCTGGAACAAATGGTGGTTCCATTAAAGAACTGACGCCTAATAGTAGTTCCCAATTGTTAGCATTCCGTCTAGGCTTTGCCCCACAATTATATGGCAAAAGCCAGATATGTCTGCCTCAGCATAAAAGGGGCTGCTTGTCCCCTCCTCACTCTATTGCTCTCTTACCCTCTTACTGTCTTCCTTTGCCACTCCATGCATTCATGGCCAGCCTCTCTCTCTCCCTCTCCCTTTCCCTCTCTCTCCCTTTCTCCCTCTCTCTCTGCCTTTCTCTGTTCTACTCCCTCAACTCCCCTCCCCATGCCCTAACTCTATTTCACACTATATCCATTGTATGGCTGAAAGCTAATGGGGAAGGGATGCCTTAGCATTGGCCTGCAGAGGCATCCCCACCACTACTAACACCACCACCACACCATACCTCACCTCTGCTAACATATCCTGGTTTTTCATTTTTCTTTTTTATAAAACACAACACCAACATCCATAGAAGAGCTATGGTATGCAATACCTATACTCACAGACATATAAAACACACACACACACACACACACACACACACGAGAGAGAGAGAGAGAGAGGAAAAGAAAGAGAGAGAGAGAACAACAAAGCATGAAAAAACAAGATGCAATAAGACGAGACAAAAGTCCTCATATCAAGGCTGGACAGGCAATCCAATTAGAAGAAAAGAGAAAAATAAAAAAATATATATAATTAAATTATTGTCCTTATCTCACATATTAATGGCAGGTTCAAGTTGAAATTAAAACAATCACATACTGGTTGGCCACTCCTACAAGTTCTTAACCATCATGGCCCCAGGACATCTGGCAGGCAGCTCAAATTGTAGGTTGAAAGTTTTATAGCTGGGTTGATGGTCAGGTCATTTAACTAAAGAACCATACTAGAAGAAGCCCATGTTCTACACTGCTATTCTCATAAATCAGTATATCTTTGATATAGGTATATTTTCAGTTAAGAATAGATATTTGCAAGTTATATAATCATACATTGTTGTCTAACTACAACTCATGAGTAAGTTTGATACACAAATATTATAAGACCAATGTATTCCATTTCATATAACCCTGCTTATTGCTTAAAGTTTCACATTATCTCTCCTATAAAAAAATTTCTCTCAATTTATATTTTCATCTCTTTCAAGTGAAAAGAAAATTTAAAAAAATAGTATTTTAAATATACTTCATTTTTAATATCTTTTACTTTATCTTTGCAGAATATTTCTCATAACTTTTCTAAATAGTCTATAATTTAACTGCTGATTTTATCAGTCATTTTCAAAATATTTCTTGTTTTTCTTATTATGTCAGTTTTATGAAGTTTATGTATTTATATATTTAAATAATGAAATTATAAAAGGAAAAATCATAGGCATATACACAAAGTACTATTAACTCTTTATTTATGAAGCTAGTTCTAGATATACAGTTGTATGCTTTGTTGCTATCCCTAAAAGCTATATACTCTAATTTTAAGCAACTAAGCTTAACTAGAAAACAAAATACAGAAACAATTGTCATGTTTTTCATAAGTGTACAAGACTATTGACAGTCACATAAGAACAAAATTTCTCTAACTTCTTCTTTAGTCTTCAACAGACATCAAGTTCTGAATTTAATCAGGAAAGGACAATGTGTTAGTCAATGTGGTAAAAGTGAGGTTAGTGAAATTACTTTTTAAAAGTTTCTTCTATAATTGTAGGCAGATATCGCCTGTTCATAACTTTCCTCAATGAATTTGGAACATAACTTTCATCTGAGCTGGTAAGCAATGACACAAATGATTGCTAGATCACTGTTGGGAGGAGCCTAGCACAATTGTCTGCAGTCCCACCGAAATACCAACATTCATTTTATCTGTGCTTCAATCATTTAAGAAATTATGTAGCTCTAATTTTAGCATTTTGTCTTGTTCATCTTGCTGTGGTACCCAATAACTCAGAACTGATTGTATGTTTAATCACCAGGTTTTAGTCACAAGGTGAATCATACAGTAAGTTTCTGGGATATATGTGACACATGATTTTCTTTGTTTTTTGGGTTTATTTTGGTTTGGTTTCTTTGCTTGCTTTATGTTTTTGTTTGTTTGTTTGGTTGGTTGGTTGGTTTTTTTTGTCAAGACAGGATTGCTCTGTATAGTCCTGGATGTCCTGAAGCTCATTCTTTAGATGAGATTGGACTCTTAGGCTCACAAAAATCTGGCTGGCTCTGCCAACCAAGGCCTGTAATTAAAGGCAGGCACCACCACTCTGTTACAGTGTTTTAAGAAAAGAAATTAAGCTATGCATGTAACCACTCAACAGGAAATGAAGCTTTGTTGCATTTGTAAGTATTCTAAAATTTCTACCAGAATTATAACAACTATTTAAATAGCTAAACATTTATAATCATAGTTTATACAGAAAGTGAAAAGGCATTTAAAATCCTTACTGCGGTTGGAATAAGTCTTTAGAATCTTAAGAACATTGATGTGTTTAGACAGGTACTTCATGATAAATTAACTACCATGGCAGTAATACTGACTGCTTTTGACTAAGTATGTATTTCCTAGAATAATTCTTTCCATCTGTAGATACAAGAAAAGTCATAACCCCATTAAATCTTTTGAGTGATTCCACAATATCAGTGTATTAGCATGCCAACTTGCAAACTTCCCTTTACAGCTGTCTTATAAATTTCAGAGATGAAAGAAGTTTTTAAAATATATTTACATTTCAAAATGTTAAAGATAAGTACTTTCCCTGATCATCTACCTATTTAGAACTCTATAAATCTGTTCCATTAGGACTTAACTGCTGAGGCAATGCACATATAGAGTGTCATAGAATTCAAATTAAAATCAGAAAGTTGAACAATCCAAATGGTTCTCAAATACTTGGGTTCTTGGCATCATGTGGATAAGACACTTCCAAATAAATCTTCCATGTATTATTTGTGCTAAGAATCATTTCAGTACAGTAACAAAATATATGAAGCAGCTTCCCTACTGTGCAACAACTTTCATAGCAAAGCACAACCATAAATATGTATATCTTCCTAGGAACCTAGGAAATATTCCCTGAATCAGGCAATCTTAACTTGGTATATTTCAGAAGGTGTCTGCATATATAAACAAACACAGACAGACACACACACACAAACAAACACAGACAAATACACATACAAATGAGTACACAAACATGCACAAACACATGCACACACACTTGATCACACATGCACAAAAGAGTACACAAACATGTAATACATGTGAACACATATGTACATGCATTCAAGCACATATATGTGCACACACACACAAACGCACACGAACATGTATTCCAAACAATTTTTTTAAGTAACTATCTTCTTATAAAATTATCTTGTAAGTTCATGTGCTTTTCCTTTTATGAAAAAAATTGTTACATATTTATTTTAAAAATTAATAATTTATCAATTTATACTGGCTTCAGGTTTTATTTCATGAATAGTTATCTTTAGTGTGTTGTCTATCTTTCTCTAAAGGCTTATTTTTTAACACAGGTTTTCTTACTAAACATGATGTTTACTTTTCTATCCAGGCTGGCTGGACAATTAGCTTCCAGAAACCACCTGCTATGGGGTTATCTCCATATAATCAGTCAGACTTGTTTTTTTTATATGGACACTGGGAATTTGAACTCAGTAGAAATCACTCTTACTCATTTAGACATCTCTTTAGCCCCAGTCAAAGCATTTTAAGTTGTAAAACCTTAAAAAAGTATATACGGAAACTCATTGTGCAATATCTGTGACTTTTACAAAATTACAATAAGTTGTGGTAATCACCAGCTGTCTAATTTGACTTAAGCCTCACTCAACAGGAGGGAAATTGTTTCTGGTACAAGAAAATACAGCAATTTCTGAGACCTAGTGAGATCTTGGGCCTTAGAAGAGAATCTATTTCCAGTTTGCTAGAACATAGTTTCTTAGTACATTCTAAATCTTATCATTATACCCACAGATAAATATAGTTAATACCCCTCATCAAATAAGACTCACTTTACAGCAACTACAGATGATTTCAGAAAACCACAACTAGATGTAGTACAAAGAACAATAATCATGTAGAAACCAACCCCTGTAGATACATTTACACAGCAGTTGTTGCATATATGACTCAGGGAGAGTCATAGAAGATTGAGAAAAACTATAGGAACCAGAACATTAGAAAGTTAGTTGTGAAACAGCATCTCCTAGAATTGGCTGAAGAAGTAAGATCAAGTCAATTAAAATATCAGTGGACATGCGAAGACTGAAAGGGGAAATTTTTATACGACCCACCCTTAGAAACAGGACCCAGGAAACTAATGACTGCCAGAAGAGTTAACCTCTAAAAAGGGATGAGTCCCATATTGATTGATTGTCAAGCAGAATAATCATCCTTGAAACCATATGCACACGAACAACAAAAATGAACCCAGAAAGTTGTGTTTATATACTTAAGTACACGTGTGTGTGTGTGTGTGTGTGTGTATGTGTGTGTGTGTGTGTTTGTAAAACAATAATGAAAGAAAAAGAGGCTTGTGAGAAGGCATAAAGTTATAGAAGGAAAGTATCTGGTAGGGAAGAGAAGATGAAAGGAAAACAAAAGAGTGATATAGTTCCATTTGAATAAAAAAATTTGCAAACCATGTTTAAATTCTCTCATGAATGAGTCTCATGAATGATATCCATTTCATGAATATGAAAACACATATTCAAAGCCATTTATATAATAAAGTTTTCTACCACCTGCCCCTATGCCCTGATTTCCTTCATCTTTCGTGTCTTCACTTGTGAATACAAAATACACTCATTAATCAGTACTAGACCTATGAGAACTACTACACAACTGATTATGAAACTGATTTAACTCTCAAAATGTTTACACTCATTTTTAAAAGATAGATAAAGTTAATTTTAAAGTCTGAGATTGTACAATGTCTATAGACATCCAAAAATATCAAGAGCACACAGAGGAGAGTAATTAATCATCTATAGTGTAGAGCTGTAAATTGAAAGAAAATGTGTTAGGATGTATGGATAATGTATAGGTAACATATGTGTAAATAAAGTGGACATTTTCACTTTGGCAGATGAAATTTCGCGGTCAAGGTAGCATGTGACTAAGAATGGTGAGTTTGAATGATAGAGAACTTTAGGGTGGCAAAATGTAAAATGACAGTGACTATAGTCTACACAGAGACTGAAATAGTATATTTCTCTATTATTAATCTGAAACCGTCCTTGGTCAGTGGGCCAATGATCCTGGAAATCTGAGTTAGACCTTGAAACTGGGTATAAGGAGATAACTTACAAAAAGCATTGTTCTTTGTCTTCCACATGCACACACATCTGTGCCACCCACACTTTGACACATACATATCATATACACTTCCACAAACAAATGATCATAATCAATAAAAGGAATTTTAAATGATGAAAATTACATACTAGCATCATTTCTTTGATATTAGATAAACCTTAATGTGATTTCAAGTACTTTTTACTAAATACAGTGAGATTGGATAAATAAACAGCCCCCCCCATACACTAATATATTTGAAATTTTGGTCACCCATTGATGGAACAATTATGGAAGTATTGTAATATGTGATGTGCTAGAGGAGGTGTGTCACTGGGCTGGATGGGCTTTGAGACTTCAAATTCCATGCCAATCCCATTTAAATTCTCTTTCTCTGCATCGTAATTGTTGTGTCAACATGTAAGCTGTCAGCTACTGTTTCAGAACCATTCTTGCTTCCCTTTTGCCCCTGCTGCCTAGTATGTTGCTATGGACTAACCTCTGAAGCTGTAAACTATACCCAAATAAACTCTTTCTATAAGTAGTTTTGGTCATGGTGTTTCCTCATACAATAGAAAAATAATCAAGAAAAAAAAGTTGGTATCAGGGAATGGTCTTTGCTTTGACAGATCCCCATTCCTTCCTCCTTTTCTTCTCTAAGAGGAGGGGAGACCCCCGGCTGGGTATCACATGCACCTCTACAGCACAAGTCAGTGCACATCTAGACACCTCTTCTCCCACTGAATGCAAATGAGCAGCACCATTATGGGAATGGAATCCACAGGCAAGCAGCAGACTCAGAGACGACTCATGTTTTCTCTTTTGTTGGTAGTTCAGTCTCTGAGGCCCCCAAGGGTCCAAGTTAGTTGACTATTCATCTTCCTGTGGAGTTCCTGTCTTCTTTGGGTCCCTCAATCCTTCCTCCAACTCTTCTACAATATTCCTTGAGTTCCAAATAATGTTTTCTTGTGGGTCTCTGCATCTCTTTCTACTGGCTGCTAGGTAGAGCCTCTCAGACAACAGTTATTCTAGGCTCCTATCTTCAAGCATAATAGAGTATCATTAATAGTGTCAAGGATTGGTTCTTGCCCATGAGATGGGTCTGTATTTGGGGCAGTCATTGGTTGGCTATTCCCTTCATCACTGCTTCTTTATCCCTGCACATCTTGAAAGCAAGATACATTTTCAGTTTGTGGGTGGGTTACTGTCCTTATCCCTCTACTGGGAGTCTTTCCTGCAAACAGAATGTGTCTAGTTCAGAATTCCTATTCTCCATTGCTAGAGTCTTAACTATAATTACCTCTGTAGATACCTTGGGGTCTTACTCCATACCAAGTCTCTGGCATGTTCAAGACTTACCAGCCCATGCCCAGTGCTGATTTCTAGTTTCTCCCCCTGCTCTCCCTACAACTGATTCCCTACCACGTGGCTCCCATCCATAACCCTTCCCCTACCAATTTCCTTACAATCATCTGTGATATCTATTTTATTTCCCATTTTGAAAAAAAAAAATTCCTCCCTTGGACCCTCCTCCTTGTTATTTCACTTCTTTGGGTTTGTGGACTGTAGCATGGTTATTCTATATTTTATGGCTAATGTAAATATATACCATGCATGCCCTTTTGGGTCTGTGTTACCTTACTCAGAATGATATTTTCTAGTTCCATCCATTTGCCTGCAAAATTCATGATGTCTTCATTCTTAATAGCTGAATAGTATTCCATTATGTAAATGAACCACATTTTCTTTATAAATTCTTCAGTTGAGGGACATCTAGGTTTTTTTTCCAGTTTTTGGCTTTTACAAATAAAGTTATTATGAACATAGCTGACCAAAAGTCCCTGTGGGATGGTGGAGCTTCTTTTGAGAATATACATAGGAACACTCCTATATTGATGGTATGAGTGCAAACTTATACAACCACTCTGGAAATCTATTTGGCAGTTTTTCAGAAAATTGGGACGAGTTCCACCATAAGACCCAGCTATACCATTCCTAGACCTTTGATTTTAAGTTATATTGACAGTGTGAAAGACTGTGAGGAGTTTTGAATTTGTACTCAACGCATGTTTTCATCATGGTTTTGCCAGAAGCCTACGAGAAGCCTATGAGGTTTTGCCAGAATCCTATGGAATGTGGTAGTTTGTATTAGAATGGCTCCCATAGAATCATGTCTTGTAAATAGTGGTAGAAGATTGTTAATAGGGCAAGGGGGACATGTACCTGTTTAGAAGTAGGTCCTCTGGGTGATTTATGTCTTTGTTGTCTACAGTACAATCCTTTACCAAACCAGCAAACATGAATCAGCAGCAGAGGCTCGCTGATTGCCAAATGCCAGAAGTTCTTTGGTGTGCTTCTTTTCATGAAGTCATGGCAAGTTAAGACCAGCAAAGACCAGTGTCAAACAAAAACAAAAACAAAAACAAAAACAAAAACAAAAACAAAAAACAAAAACAAAAACAAAGATCAGCAAGGTGAACCAATGTCAGAGCATTGTCCATTGCCTGTTGGGTTATACTTATACTGTTTCTAATCATCACATGTCCTCTCGGGCATCTGGTCCAACAAAATATCACATGCCCTTTCACTAGACAGCTTCCAGAAAAACACCAAGTGTCTGTTCTCAGCCAAACATGGTCTCATGTGTCTGCTTCAGCAAAGCATTGTCTCATAAGACAGCTTCCAGAAAAAAGTCACATGACACAATTGAGTCTCCAACAAAACCAGAAATTGCACTTCAGTATATTTTAATGCTTGGTCCCTAGAAGGTGGAACTGTTTGGGAAAGATTAGGTATGACCTTCTCCAAAGTGGTATAACACTGTAGATGGGCTTTGAAGTTTCAAAGACTCATGCCATTTCCAGTTTGTACCCCTCTCTCCTCAATTATTCTCCTATTTTCTTTTTCTCCCTCCCTCTAACCCCTCTGTATTAGTCAGGGTTCTCTAGAGTCACAGAACTTATGGGTAGTCTCTATATAGTAAGGGAATTTGTTGATGATTTACAGTCTGTAGTCCAACTCCCCAACAATGGTCAGCATCAGCTGTGCATGAAAGTCCAAGGATCTAGCAGTTGCTTGGTCCCACAAGGCACATAGGCAAAGAAGAGCAAAACTTCCTTCTTTCAATGTCCTTATGTAGGTCTCCAACAGAAGGTGTAGCCCAGATTAAAGGTGTGTACCACCACGCCTGGATCTTTGACTTGCTTTGCCCAGGCTGACCTTGAACTCAGAGATTTTCTTGCCTCAGACTCCTGAAATTAAGGGTGTGTACTACTTTGCCTGGGGCTAAGCTCTTCATGGCCACTATGCCTCAAGATCTCCATGCCAAGATGCAGGTCAGAAACTTGTATCTTCCTTCCAGCTTCAAGATCTGGATCACAAGTGAGACTTTTAATTCCTGATTGTAGTTCACTCCAGAAATAGTCAAGTTGACAATCAGGAATAGCCACTCCACCCTCCATTCCTCTTTTTGTCTCTCCCTTCCTCCTCTCTCTCTTCCTCTGTTTCTCAGTCTCTATGTTTCTCTCCCTGTCTCATCTCTGTCTCTGTCTCTGTGTCTCTCTCTGTCTCTCTCTGTCTCTCTCTCTCTCTGTCTCTCTCTCTCTCTCTCTCTCTCTCTCTCTCTCTGTTGGGTTCTTTCATGTAAGCTCTCAGCTCAGGCTCAGACTCTATTCTCATTCCTTTTTTCCTGCTGCATAATGTAAGGAAGTCCCAAATGAACTCTATTTTCAATAAGTTTACTTGGTCATGATATCTCTTTATAGCGAAAGAAAATTAACTAGGACAGGACCATTTCATTGGAAGGAAGACTGAGAAAGTGAGCTGGGTAACAGCATTCATTGTTTTCCTCTTTTTGGTTATAGAGACAATGTAACCAGGGGTTTCAAGTCTCTGATTCTGTGACTTCCCCACTATGACTAACTCTAACTCAAACGATAATCCAGAAATAAAACTCTTCCCTAAGAAAATGATTAGGTAGAAAGGATGGGACGAGAAGAAACACATGGATCTCCCTAAAAGAAGGAACTAGAAATAAAATTACACATGGATTGAAAGTGAGGGGAAAGGGAACTAGAGGGTAAGGAGAGAGAGGGAGAGAATGTGAGAGACATTTAGAATAGAGGGCATTTGAGTGGCTTTATAGAAACCTAGTACAGTGCAGACCTCCTAAAATATGTAAAGGTCATCTAACGAATTCACCAAATAATGGGGTACAAGAAGTTCCCATTGGCCATTTCTTGTCACCCAGTAAAGCCTCCACTGCAGGGAGTGGTTATATCCAATTGAGTTGTTGGACAAAGAGTTCTCATTAGAATCTTCAAACAACACAGACTGTTGTAAAGACAACGCATTGCTCTCCACAAACTGACAGCAGGGTCCATTAATAAGGACAATGCCCACATAACTCATAGAACATGAAGAAGTCACACTGGTACTACATAAAAATTTCACCCCTATATTCTAGTGTCTTTATTATGAAAAGGTACTCTAGTGACTCCAAAAAAAAAAAAAAAAAAAAAAAATGCAAACACCAATCCAGCCTCAAGTTCTTTAATCTACAGTGCTATCCTTCCAACAAATATTCTAGGTCAATAGTGACACAAAGATGGAAGTAACCAACCAATGTCTAATTTGACTTAAGGCCTACTCCACAAAATGAAACTCATACCTGACACTACTTGGGTGACTAAGTAACCAAATACTATAGTTAAAAACAACAACAACAAAAAGCAAAGAACGTCAAAAAAAAAAACTTGCTAATGATATCTTACTATATTCACACGTAGTTCAGTGCCCTATTCAGCCATCATCAGAGAAGCTCCTCCTGTAGCATACTGAAATAAAAACAAAGACACACAGCCACTCATTACTCAAAGAGAGAGGGAGAGAATTGGAACACACAGCTCTAAATGGGATGTCTGAATCAAGTTCCTCCCCTCAGAGCTCAGGGAATTCCAAGGAAGAGAATGTAGAAAGAGGTAAGAGCCAGAGGGAATTGAGAACACCAGGAAAACAAGACACTTTAAACCAACTGAGAAAAGCTCATATGAAATCACAGATCCTGACATAGCAAGCTAAGATGCATGGATCTTCATAAGCCCCCCTTATTTATATTATGACTTCTAGATGAGCATTTGAACAATTGGGTCTTGGACTTTTATGCATTCTTTTTGGCTTGTTTCTTTCTATTGGTTTGTCTTTTCCAAACTATGTGATTTTCTTATATTTCGTTGTTATCTCCTAGAGGTCTGTGTTTTTCTACCGAGATAATACAGGGAATGGATCCAAGTAAGAGGGAGTGTGGGGAGGACCTGGGAGGACTAGAAGGAAGGGAGACTGTGATTGGGATATTGTATGAGAAAAGACTCTACTTTCAATAAAAGAGAAAAAATTAAAATAAATAAAACTATCTCACAAGAAAGTGTAGCAGTATATTATAATGTACCTGTATTTCAACATCTATCAAAAATCAGTGTTTTGCTACTAGTAACAAAACACTAGCATCACTTGTAATAAATAGGAAGTGTTTAAATATCAGATTGCAAAATGTTAACATGTGCCCTATAACTCAAAATTTATGATGTAAAATAAAACCACTTTTAATTTGGGATCCAGAAAATATATTTTATAAACAACAAAATTCAGTTAGAAATCTGAATGTTGAAATAACTGCTAAAATATAGCAGGCTGGTATTTTTAAATGGACCTTTCTTTGTATGTATGATAATGGTATGTAAATTTTCAACAAAGTCCAACTTTACTCATAAGTTCCTGATGTATTACTTTCTATCTCAACACACTAATAAATATGTAATACAATGAAAAGTATAGGTTAATATAGGATCTACACAGTACTTAAAATGTTTAGGCTATAAAATCAGGTCCCAAAGTAAAATTTTAGTCAGGTATATCTGTCATTCCTTTGAGGCCACATACACCTTTCAGTGCAGTGCAGCATCTGTTCCAGCAGAGTTGAAAAGAGATCAACACTCACCATATTTCCCCGTGGTATATACATTTGAAGTTGTTCTTCATCTGGAACACTTATCTTGAGAGATATTTCTTGCTAACTTAAGCAAATAGGGAACACATTGGGAAAGTTTTTGATAAGACTTCTCTTTCTAGAGAGGTTTATTGGTTGCCATTTTAGTTTCTACTTTTTGCTTTTATATTATAATTTACATATTATATATCAGTTCTAAAAAACATTGCTTAACCATGTAAAACATGTATATGAGTTACTTTTCTTTCTAACTGCAAATATACTGATTATTCATGTAAAATACTATAAAACTGAAGTTAAACTAAATATAATTTCTTTACTTAAACAAATTTATACTCTCAATATTTTGGAGAATTTATACATGAAAATTACATTTACATCATTTCTACCCCACTCTCCCACACACAAATCCTCCCAGTGGCTCTTACTCCAACTTAAATTTATGAGTTTTGCTTTAATTACTATTGCCATTAGTTGCCTGTAGGTCTTGTGAGATTTCACAAATCCACGCTGGTATGTCAACAGATGTTGTGTAGTGTTACACAGCCAGGGATGACAATGTTTCTAAGAGCCATAGGTTACATAGAAAAAATCTTGCCGCTAGGAATAGTAAACCTTTCTTTGAGTTGTTGGTCTTGAGATTTCAGTAGACTCACAAACAAAATGAGCTAATGCTCTTACCCTTGGTTACATTCTAGAAATTAAAAGTGAGATCCCATTGCTGAAAATATCAAAATAATATGCAGGAATTGGTAGTATTGGGCTGGAACTGACCTAGAAGCTTCCTCCCTGAAGACTAGCTCTGAGTACCTTAAGAAGCTCTACAAACCGCTGAGAAATAAAATCAACTGGTAGTTGTATGTGGGGATAAATTCTATGAACCAAAACAATGACCAATATTGTAAGTTATACACAAACAATCAATAATGGCACTTTTATCTTCGAAGTAACTAACAGCTATCTAACTCAGTAACTAACGAAGTAACTAACAGCTATCTAACTCAGTAACTAACGAAGTAACTAACAGCTATCTAACTCAGTAACTAACGAAGTAACTAACAGCTATCTAACTCAGTAAGATGAAATTTGTGTTTGGTAAATGTAAACATAGCCAAATGTCTGAGGCTGGAGAAGTCATAGATCCTAGAGCAGACCCTACTATTTCCATTTTACTAAAGCAATATAATTTTTAAATGCATTCCAAGTATTTATCTTTTTACCTAAAGGTAAGTGTAGTTCCTATCCCTCATAAACTTCATTTTTTTTTTTTGCAAATGGAGTCCACGACAGAGACACAGAACTGTTCAAAATGCAGAAAATGGTCAACTCTAATAGATACTTTTAGAGTGCAACGTTTGTATTCAATGCTCAGTAGAAATTACAGAAAGAGGAAAAAGGAAGATTGAATATCCAGTATAGATAATAAAGAGTCCTACCGTGCAGCAGTGTCTTCTAAACATTACCGGGAAGATACAAAGCTACATCCATGAATCATTTTTGAAATAACTTAATTTTATGCATCAAATTAAAACCATATAGATAACCTACATACAACTACTAATATTGCTCATGATTTGAAGGGAAAGAATGACTATATTTCTGTAATATTGCACAACCAGGACTTCACACTCTAGTCCTAGCCAGACACCCAACATACTATGTGGTTGTCTAAAACATAAAGATTTTGTTTTGTTGCTGTGCTTTCCCTTTTTTTTTTTTTTTGAATCACACAACATGAAAGCTAATACTTATTAACTCCTTTCAACAAGTTCTCCTCCTTAACCACAATGAGTTTTCAGACCCAGAAATTTAACCTACAAACACAACTGTTACATAGAAGACAAAGAAAGAATTATCACATTCAATAATGCACTTAGACTAAGTCCACTAAACATAAGAGCAGGCTCTGTATACCTTGTATTGTTAATACTAAGTAAAATAAATTTTATTTATCTAGGAATTCAGATATCAGTCTTGCAAACATGTTAGTTGCATCAGCACAAAACTTGATAAGTGGCATATTTTTATAACTCACATTTTCTAGAGGATGAGACATAAAATATCCTGCTAAAGATATGCATGCATTGAAAAAGCACTAAAATTCTGCCCTATAACTAACTAATTCAGTCTCAGAATCTACCCAAGATCCTTCTCAATTGTGTCTGGACACCGATATCATTTCTGAAAAATTTTAACTATTTATATCTGTTCCTGTGTGTATTTTTGTGAGTTGCATGTGGAGAAGTGTGTGTGTAAAATGAGGTTATTGGGTATGTTCTTTAATTATTCCTTACCTTGTGTGTTGAGACAGAGTATCTCACTAAACCTGAGACTCAACTATACTGATGAGCCAAAAAGACCCAAGGGATCTTCTTGCTTATGTCTCCTCTGTACCACAATTCCAGGTATGCACCAGTAAACCCAGCATTTTTATATACATAATGGTAATTGAACTAAAGTTACCATGAATATAAAACAACCACATTATTTTTAAAGCACTTCCTTGACAAAGTAATAGGAATTTTCATTGTACTGAGAAAGCCTGAGGCATATTAAATAATTATAAATTTTGTACTTCATTTTTCAACGTATCAATTTACTATTTCACCACATTAATAAACTCACTTAAAATTATAAAGTAAAACTGAAAACAAATCTAAAGGAAATAAAAGTGAGATGGTTAGTTGGCCAAAGGAAGTGTTAGTTGGGTAAACATTGCATAAAGGCAGTAGAGAGATGAAGGTGCCCAGAATGTATCACATAATTTTATGAGATAGTGAATGGGTAAAGCAACAAAAACATAACTTAAAGAAAAATTAAAATGGAGTTACTCAGAAGTTACACTTTTAATATTTATGTATTTATTCACTTTGCAATCCAATATCAGCCTCTCCTCTCTTCCCAGTAACACATCAATGCAAGTCCTTCCCCTATTCCATCTTCCCCTTCTCTTTTGAGAAGGGTATCACACTCCCACTAGACAACCCCCCCATCAAGTCTCTGAGGGATTAGTTACATCCCCTCCGTTATGTGTGAGGCCAGAAAAGCCAGTCCATTTAGGGGCACGGAATCCATGGGCAGGCAAACAACAGGCTCAGGAACAGTTCCTGCTCCAGTTATTGAGGGATCCGCATGAAGACCATGCTGTTCATCTACTACATATGTGCATGCAAGGTGCCTTGATCCAGGCAGTGATTTCTCTTTGGTTAGTGATTCAGTCTTTGGGAGCCTCCAAGAATCCAGGTTAGTTGACCCTGTTGATCTTCCTGAAGAGTCTCTGTTCTCAGGTCAATCCCTTTCCTAACTCTTCCATAAGACACCCTGAGCTCCATCTAATGTTTAGTTGTGAATCTCCATATCTCTTTCCATTCACTGCAAGATGGAACATCTCAGAAGACAGATATGGTTGGTTCCTGTCGCCAAGCATAATGGAGTATTATTAATAATATAGAGACTGGTTCTTGCCTGTAGAACGGATTTCATTATTTGGCCATTACCTCAGTATCTATTCTATTTTGTCCCAGAACATCTTGTAGGGAGGACACATTTTGTTGAAGGTTTAGGGCGTGGGTTGCTGTCCTTAACCATATACTGAGAATCCTGCCTGGCTACAGGAAGTGGCCTCTTAACGATCCATACACCCACTCATAGGGTCCTCAGCTAGAGTAGCCCAGATTAATCCTCTGTGGCCTCCCCCCAACACAGGTCTCTGACAATTTCTAGAAATCTCTGCCCATGGATCTCCCTTCTCTATCTCCTGTTCTCCCTACAAACGATCTCCCCCTGCTCTTGCACCCTCTCCCCTCCCCATGCCATCTTCTATCCAGTTCCTTTCTTCCCTTGACCCTTGATGTATTGTAATAGCTCCATGTACCTAGTGACTCCTCCCAGGTCCTTCATACCTCTGCTCTCCCCCAGATATACTCTCCTTCTGTTTCTTCTTCAAGAAAAAATGGGACTGCAGGAGACAACAGCCCAACAAGATACAATAAAATAAGGCAAAAGCCCTCATATTGAGGCTGGAGTAGGCATAATAATAGGAACAAAACAATCCCAAGAACAGACAATTTCTGTGAAGCCATGTGATCCCGTAGTAATTTCTGCAGTCCATATTCTCCTGGTATCCTTCATCCCCTCTAACGCCTACATTTTTTTTCCTTCCTGTCTTCTGTGGTGTTCCTATGCTCCAAGGGGAGGCACCTGTAGAAGTCCTCAAATTTAGACTCTCCGCATAATATCTGGCATTTGAGTCTCTGCCCCCACTCTCATCTGCTTCTGAATGAAGACAACTAGACAAGGCAATGGTCTATGAATATAGAAGAATATCAGTGAGAATCATTTTATTGAAATTTTGGCTTCTTTTGGGGTGGTGTAGTATTTGGTTCTACCCCACGTCTCTAGGCTATGCATTCTCTAATTCCTGGCCATACAAGCAATGTAGGTCATGGGTACCATCTCATGATGTTGGGATCAAGTTAAACCAAACATTGGTTCTTTGATACCATTACCCCAGCATATCTTGCAGGCAAGAGAGATTGTAGTTCAAGGGTTTATTTTGGCTGATTTAGCATCTAGGTTTATCTTTATGTACCCTGCAGAGTAACTTGTCACACAAAAGAAAATTATCAAAATATTAAAAACAGGAAAGAAAAATGATGATTTAAGTTCTGAATTAAACTTGAACCATAATATATTGCTTTATATTTAACAGTAAGTTCAATGATTTAGAGTATATAAGCTAAAATCTGTAAATTTTCTAGTTATAATAGGTAGCTTTGTCACCAGCACTTGTGCTGGTTTTAAGAATATATTAGAAAAAAAAAATAGCATATCTCTTTACTTCTAGCAGAATGTTGGCTTTCAAATAAATTTCTTACATAGACACTTTACATATTTGTTCATTATTCATCACTCTTAAAAACAATGACATTTGACTAGTAAGGTATTAGAGACAGTAATGACTTGTCTGCAACCTTCAAAGCTATTTCCAGGAACACCACTTACCTTTACACAAAATTGATTGTTATTAATTCAGTGAAATCAGACTAAAGCTACCAAATTTTCTATGGATAATTCTAAAGGTAGTACATCTGTTGAATAAAAGCAAATGTTTAATTATGCAAAACATAAAGGAGAATAAGATGAAGATAAGAGAGGGATTCTGGGATGGAAACAAAAAAAGCTGTAGGAAAGGATGAAGTATCTATCATTATACCTTAAAACATAAATTAAAGGGCCCTTATGGGCTTACATAATGAATGAACACAGTCTTTAAGAATGAGGGAAATGAATGGTAAATTTGACCGTCAACTTGATCATAATGAGAAATGCATAGGATGTTAGTAAAGCACTCTTTTATGTTTTTCAGTCAAGACATTTACTGAGAGACAAACTGAGGGGAAAAAAGCACCATGAATGAGTCACTACTCATGGTCCAGGGCAAAGATGAATTTAAAAGAAGGAAAGGGGGTAAAACAACTATTGACAATTTTCTCTCTTGGCTTCTTGTTACATAGACTTCTCTGTTCTGTTACAAATTCCATGATGGACCAAAACAGTGAAATGAACATTAATGTAAGTACTTCCTCCTTTAAGATGTATATATCAGGCATCCAACCCAGCAGGAAGTCTCATTAACACAAGTTAAAATACAGCATGTACATCAAATTAAGGGTATAGAGAAAAACACTATATCAAGCATCAAGCATCACTCTGTAGTGAATTCTTGTGATCTATTTTAATAACTGCTAGCTAGTTAACAACATAGAGCTGTGTCTGGAAAACATTTTAACAGCAGCTTTGAAAATCTATCTTCAAACATAAATAACAATATGACTACAAGTTTACTATCACACAAACATTTTAATCTGTACTTATTAACTTTATATATATATTCTTATTTGTATAAAATTCTGGGTATAAAATATAAATAAATAAATAAATGGCATACCAAGAGAGAAAAAAAAAAAAGTCTGAGAAACATGCCTTTCTGGGATAAGCAGAATCATCAGGCTACAGAAAAACGAAAAAGAAAGAGAAAGAACACTGTGCATTGAACACAAATGATGCACACTATAAAGGCAGGCAACGCAGTGGGTGATATGGAAGAGTCAGCACCACACCTTGCTTCCTTCCGTCTCTATTGTAGGAGCTGACTGTTCCTCTACAACTGAAAAATAGCCTGATGTGTAAAATGGAACCTTGAAAAGTAGTATCAAATATGAGGCAAATGACTAATTTATCAACTGGGAGCCACAAGGCATACACCCAAGATTATGCTTATATGAAACTTTTATTACAATCATCATGCTAAGTGAAATAAGGCAGAATCTGACAACCAGGGGAAACCTGGTCCCCCCAACCCCCACGGGTAAACAGAACTCTTAACAGCATGTAATGAAAAAAAAAAAAAGAGGCCACGAACTTGAAAGCAAACAAGGAGTGGTTTAAGGGAGGCTTAAAAAGAAAAGAGAGAAAGGATGTAATTACTTTATAATATCAAGAGTAAAACAAATAATTTTTGAAAAGAGACCTGAAAATAGAAAACATTACTTATTCCTGAACAGAAAAACAATGGCTTATGCACTAAGATCAAGAATTGACAAATGGCCTGGCAGTGGTGGCTAGTGCCTTTAATCCCAGCACTTGGGAGGCAGAAGAAGGCGGATTTTTGAGTTCAAGACCAGCTTGGTCTACAGAGTGAGTTCAAAAAATAATAATAATAATAATAATAATAATAATAATAATAATAATAATGACAAATGGAATCACATAAAATTGCAAACCTTCTGTAAGGCAAAGGACACTGTCAACAGGAAAAAACTACAACCAACAGATTGGGGAAAGATTTTTACCAATCCTACATCCCATAGAGGGCTAAAATCGAATATATAGAAAGAACTCAAGAAGTCAGACTACAGAGAATCAAATAACACTAATAAAAAATGGGGTACAGAGTTAAACAAAGCATTTTCAAATGAGGAATATTGAATGGCTGAGAAGCATCTAAGGAAATGGTCAACATCCTTAGTCATCAGGGATATGCAAATCAAAACAACCCTGAGATTACACCTCACACCAGTCAAAATGGCTAAGATCAAAAACTCAAGTGACAGCAGATGCTGACTAGGGTGTAGAGAAAGAGGAACATTCCTCCATTGTTGATGGGATTGCGAGGTGGTACAACCACACTGGAAATCAGTTTGGTCGTTCCTCAGAAAATTGGACTGGAGAGTTAAGATTCCCAACTTAAATGACCAGTAAATATTTCAACAAAATTATAGAAGAAAGCTTCCCTAACCTAAAGAAAGAGATGAACATAAACATTTAAGAAGCCTACAGAACTTTAAATAGATTGGACCAGAAAAGAAATTCCTCCAGTCACATAATACTCAAAACACCAAATGCACAAAACAAAGAAAGAATATTAAAAGCAGTAAGGGAAAAAGGTCAAGTAACATATAAATGCAGACCTATCAGTATTACACCAGACTTCTCACCAGAGACTATGAAAGCTAGAAGATCCTGGACAGATATCATACAGACCCTAAGAGAACACAAATGTCATCCCAGGCTGCTGTACTGAACAAAACTCTCAATTACCATTGAAGATCTCAGAAGATGGAAAGACCTCCCATGTTCATGGATTGGCAGGATTAATACAGTAAAATATAGCAAAAATGGCCATCTTGCAAAAAGAAATCTACAAATTCAATGCAATCCCCATCAAAATTCCAACTCAATTCTTCATAGACTATACTCTTTCTAAGTCTATGAAGAAAATAAGTTGGAATTTTGATGCCTTGCCTGGCAGTGGTGGCTCATGCCTCTAATGCCAGAACTTGGGTGGCAGAGGCTGGTGTATTTCTGAGTTCGAGGCCAGCCTGGTCTACAGAGTGAGTTACAGGACAGCCAGGGCTACACAGAAAAACCCTGTCCCAAAAAAATAAATAAATAAAATGGAAAGAGAGAGAGAGAGAGAGAGAGAGAGAGAGAGAGAGAGAGAGCAATCCTCAAGTTCATTTGGAATAACACAAAAACTCAAGATAGCAAAAACTATTCTCAACAATAAAAGAACTTCTGGGGGAATCAGCCTCCCTGACCTCAAGCTGTACTACAGAGCAGTAGTGATTAAAAAATGTATGGTATTGGTACAGTGACAGGTAGATAGATCAATGGAATAGAATTGAAGACCCAGAAATGAGCCCACAAACCTATGGTCACCTGATTTTGACAAAGGAGCTAAAACCATCCAGTGGAAAAAAGACAGCATTTTCAACAAAAGGTGCTGGCCCAGCTGGTGGTCAATATGTCGAAGAATGCAAATTGATCCATTCCTATCTCCCTTCACAAAGCTCAAGTCCAAGTGGATCAAAGACATCCACATAAAACCAGATACACTGAACCTAATAGAGGAGAAAGTTAGGAGAAAGTCGAACACATGGGCACAGGGGAAAAGTTCCTGAACAGAACACCAATGGCTTATGCTATAAGTTCAAGAATTGATACATGGGACCTCATGAAATTACAAAGCTTCTGTAAGGCAAAGCACACTGTCAATAGGACAAAACAGAAATCAACAGATTGGGAAAAGATCTTTACCAATTCTATGTACAACAGAGGGCTAATATCCAATATGAACAAAGAACTCAAGAAATTAGACTCCAGAGAACCAAATAACCCTATCAAAAAATGGAAAACTGAGCTAAACAGAGAATTCTCAACTGAGGAACCTCATAGGGCTGAGAAGCACCTAAAGAAATGTTCAACATCCTTAGTCATTAGGGAAATGCAAATCAAAATAACCCTGAGATTACACCTCACACCGGTCAGAATGGCTAAGATCAAAAACTCAGGTGACAGCAGATGCTGTCCTGGATGTGGAGAAAGAGGAACACTCCTCCATTGCTGGTGGGATTGCAAACTGGTACAACTACTCTGGAATCAGTTTGGCGGACCCTCAGAAAATTGGACATAGTACTTCCTGAGGACCCAGCTATTCCACTCCTGGGTATATACCCAGAATATGTTCCAACATCTGCTAAGGACACATGCTCCACTATGTTCATAGCAGCCATATTTATAATAGCCAGAAGCTGGAAACAACCAAGATGTCCCTCAACAGAAGAATGGATACAGAAAATGTGGTACATTTACACAATGGAATACTACTCATCTATTAAAAACAATGACTTCATGAAATTTGCAGGCAAATGGATGGAACTTGAAAATATCATCCTGAGTGAGGTAACTCAGTCACAAAAGAACAAACTTGGTATGTACTCACTAATAAGCACATATTAGCCCAAAAGTTTTGAACACCCATGATTCAATTCACAGCAACTGTTGGACTGAGCATGGGGTACAAGTTGAAGGAGTTGAAGAAGGGACTGAAGGAACTGAGGGAGTTTGCAGCCCCATGGGGAGGGAGCAACGGAGTCAATTGGTCAGCCCCCCCTCCCCATGCTCCCAGAGACTGGATCACCAACCAAAGAATGAATATGGAAAGGCTACATATGTGGCTAAAGAGGGCCTTGTTGACCATCAGTGGGAGGAGAGGCCCTTGGGTCTGAGAGTGTTAGATGCCCCATCATAGGGGAATGCCAGGGAGGGAAGATGGGAGTGGGTGGTTGGGTGGGTGGCTGGGGGAATACCCTCATAGAGGCAGGGGTAGCGGGAATGGGATAGGGGGGTTCCGAATGGGAGACCTGGAAAAGGGAAAACACTTGAAATGTAAATAAAGTATTAAATTAAAAAAATTTTTTTTTAAAAAAAATCAAGTGTAAAAAAAAAAGAAAAGAAAGATGGGGGAAGGGACCATTGTGCGTGGTGCCATCCCTGGGCTGGCAGTACTAGTTTCTATAATAAAGCAAGCTGAGCACCCAGAAGAAGCAAGCCAGTAATCAGCACCCATCCACGGGATTCCTCCAAGTTCCTGCCCAGTGTAAGTTCCTATCCTGACTTCCTTTGGTGATAAACAGGAATGTGGAAGCATAAGCTGAATAAACCCTTTCTTCCCAAACTTGCTTCTTAGTCATGGTGTTTTGTGTAGGAATACAAACCGTGACTAAGCAGTATCCAACAACAACAAAGAAGTAACTGTGACTGAGGTAGCGAAAGTAAGATGAAATAATAGGTGGCCCAGATATTGAAAAATGACAGGCCCCTGATGGCACTACAGACCACCAGAGTTTCCTGTGGGTGACACTGGAAGACATCAGTGTACTTCAAGCAGGAAATATGGGACCACATTTACATTTTGTAGTTTTTTTGGCTTGTTTTTTGGTGGTGTTAGAGGTCAAATCCAGGGATTTGTAAACCTAGGCAGGTGCTGTACCTTTGAGCCACATGCCCAGACTTAGCCTTCCATTTTAGTGAATGTCTTGCTTCTGCATGTCAAAGAGACTAAGGCAAGACCTTGGAAAAGAAGCTTTTAAACACTAAGAGGAGTTATAGTAACTCAAGTGAGAGATGTTGGTAACCTTCACCAGCAGAATGCAGTAGACTTGAAACATTGTGAACATCTGACATGATTTGAAAGATGGAATTACCTATCTGCTGACAGTTGTAACATGAAGTGTGAAGGGGGAGAGGTAAGAGGCAGCTGACCATTGGTCTTGGACACCCAGCATTGCTGATACCTTCCGTATATTGGAAACAACAAGAAGCATTGGTTGGAGAGAGGCAATTGGGATATGGTATGGGACCGCTTATACATGATATATCTTGGACACCAGAAGAAAATGGCAAAAAAAAAAAATAGACTCCATTGAAAATTTGTCAGTTCATGAGAAAGGTCAGAGATGAAGATATAACTTTGGGCATCATCAGTAATAAGTTTAATTTAAAACAAAGAAAATGAGTAAAACCATCTCAGAAGTAGCTATGGATGCATGCTGGATAATCTATGTGCTTAGAGGCCTGAGAGGAGTGAAAGAACCAGCCGCCAAGGTGTTACTGAGATGGAAGTCTACAAATCTGCTTGCTACATTCTGCAGCTTAAAGAATCATTTCAAAATAAAGTTAATTTCACATGCTCCCACGTGGAAATGTCTCCCAAACTAATGCCATTAAAAAAGCATTCTTTTAACTTATCTATGGCACCCATATGGTATGGGTATAAGGGGCACACTTGGCTTGCACACCCAGTCACTTTCATACACACCACTGCTTTCAATCATTCCCTCAATGAGTTCCTCCTTCCTGCCTCTGACCTTCTTCTCCCAGTGCATTCTTTCCCTCCTCTTTCCTTGTGACCTCTTCAGAGGAGTTCCTGACTCAGTTTCTCTCTCCACCTTCTCCCAGCACCATGCATCTGTTACAAATGTTAATTCTTGGTGAACTTTTAAAGATCGTCCTGGCTAGTTTTATGTCAATTTGACATTTGCCAGAGTCATTTTTCAAGGGGGAACCACATTGAGAAAAGGTCATCACCAGATTGGCCTGTGGATAAGCCTGTGGTACATTTTCTTGGCTGTAGGGTGAGGTGGGAAGACCTACTCACTGAGGTGGTGCTATCAATGAGTTGGTGGTCCTAAGTACTGCAGGCAAGCAGACTGGAAAAGCTATGTGAAGCAAGCCAGTATGAGTCCTTTATCACCACTACAGTAGTTCTTTGCTTCCATGTTTCTGCACTGACACATATGGATGATGGATTATAGTCTGTAAAATGAAATAAATCCTTTTCTCCAAAAAAAGAGGAAATTGACTAGTGGATGCAAAGAAACACAAGAAAATGTGATGTTAGCAAATATGATCAAAGTACATAATAAACATGTACAAAAATGTCATAATGAAACATTCTATTCTATATAATACACACACCTACAAAATTATCATATATGAAAGAATGCTTTGTGATTTCTTTCAGATAAAACAATATGTTTAAATTTTGTGATCCTGCTTGTGTGAATATGTGTGTGTGTTGGGGGGTGTATGTGTAAATAAGTCCAATATCATTGGATTTGCAGAAGTCAGCGAACAACTTTTAGGGATAAGTTTTCTTCTTCTACTGTGGGTGCTAGACATCAAACTCAGGTTGTGCAACAAGTGTCTTTACCTGCTGTATGATCTTGTCAGTCTGCTGGCCTGAGAAACAGCATATTTAATCTTCTCCATAAGAGAGAACGTTTTATTCTGGGCATCTCCTACCAAATTCTTGTGAAGCAAATTGTGACCTTTGAACAGAGGAGCTATTCTTTTATACTTTTGAATTGCTGTAGAAACCGGTGCTTCCCGATCTACAACAGTGTGGTCTTTTGAAATTTTCAGAGTTCACAGTGCAAGAATGCAATGAAGAACATTTTTCACCACAAAGAACACCCTTCCTTTGATTTGTCATCCATACAGATCAGTGTCCTGTGGTAAACTACAAGTGGCCTTTGAGAACATCAAGGCCTTATAACTAAGATGTTTCTATAAGTTTTAATATTTCAATTATTTCTGTCACCTAAAGTGATTAAAAAAGGCTCTGGGGAAAAAGCCTGAAATAATATAACTCACTACTTATCTATAGAAATTTGACATAAATTTGATTTCTTTGTTTCAAATGTAATGAGGTAATCAGTTTTCATAATTACTAAATAAAAGAATGTAAACAGCTCCGTACTGGAAACTCAATAATAATGTTTTCCATTATTATGGTTAAAATTCATCCATGGATAAAATAACAAAGTGAATAAGCTATTCAATTTATTAATTTTGTCGTTTTTGAAAATGTTCAGCCAGTTTTAAAACACTCATCTCTGTTTTAAAAGGAGGTAATTTTATATTTTAAATATAGTACATTTCAGCTGATATTTTTTCTGACACACATAATTAAATACTAAATTATAATAAGTGGAGAGTAGAAAATTGATAATAGAATATGTCTGTCAAACTTCTGGGATATCAGAGTGTGGTTGAGGGTTCAGTTCAGCTAACAGAATAATTGGTTTCCAATCATTTACTCTTGATTACAATTTTGTCCTCTGTTCTTAGGTTCACCTGACATACCAGTACAAGTGAAGTTAGAATTTTAAGATACCACCTCAGAATCTATCTAAGCAAAATCCATTTTAGATTAAGAGTTTTACCCATGTTTCTATACATTATTTTCAAAGCTTACACTTACACAGTTGACATGTCACCAAGGGATTTAGTTTTAGTGACTTTTTAATACAAAATAGCATATCTAAAAACCAAAGCATCAATGGATTCTTTGGAATTGCAGATCAAAGTGCTTGATTAAAATTGGAGAGACTTTTCTCCCTCTAAAATTTCTATTTAATATCTATGAAAGCTATAATAGTAATTTTTGAAGGTAGTTTAATTCTTTTCATGCTAAACTTTCCACCAGACAGAAAATGTTCTCCTCATATGTGCTCTTCAGATGATTAGATACTTTCCTTAGCAGAAAGAGCATAGCATTACTAAGACAGGTACTTAAAGTAGTGTCAGCTCAATGCAAAGGGAAGTATATTACTGAAGCTCAGTGTTAATGAATGGAGTAGCATGGGTTTGATCACACACACGGTATTTTCATAATGCATGCTATATTCTTATCACCATATAAGATATTTTAGAATCTTGGCTGTTTCTGTCGAAAGTGTATGAAACTAATTATGCAGTAAAAAATTTACCTCTCCCATAGTTCTGAATGTCTAAAAACAAGACAGGCTGATCACATTGGACAAGACCTTGTACTGACTTATAACAGCAGACAGTTCCAAAAGCAAGCTGAAGTGTCAAAAACTGAAACATAAAATGCGACCTCGCCTTTTGATCCACACTCTGGTAGCTGATCCAAATGACTGATCTTGTATTTAAAGCACAAGACCTCACCAATGTCCATGAATTGTCACATAGACCACCATGAATCTGTCCGTGAGCACTCATAAACTAAACACCTCCTAAATGTCTCACAAAAGACTTACTGTGGAATCAAATATCTTACTTTATAGTAAACAAATCATAATTCGCTCAGTCACTAAATATGAGGCCAAACATCAAATATGGAAAACTTCAAAAACATGGAAAAGTCTGGACAAACATTTCCCTATATAAAGTATCATTGCTTCTTCTCCATTGATCCTATTAATGCCCACAGCTTACTGTACAAGCCACTTCTGAAGATGTGCACAAAACCTTGTCTCTAATTCAGAGTAGTCATGATCACTGAAATTCTATAAACAGCAATATTAGGTCATAGCAGCATTGAAATTCTTAAAAATCTAGCTTTCAGTCAGAGCGTTATTTGGTAAATGTCTTCTTTTATATACTTAATGATGTTCTGCATGTATTTTAACCATACTGCTTTGAAATTTTCAAAGCACAAAGCAACCAGTTAGAAAATTTATATATTGCAATTTTTAGTTACTATTTTAAAATAAAAGGAAACCACCACAATTCAGAGATGCTAAGTATTTTAGACTTAAGTGAAGGTGGTGGCTGGGGCTGGCTTCTCCAAGAATTTTCAAGTCAAGTTATAATTCACATTACTCAGGTTGTGGGGTGAAACTAATACCTTGTCTTCCTAAAACAGAAAGCCCTGAATATTCCTTAGCCCTCAGCTGGCATTTACTCTAAATTCCAATAGACTACCCTCAGGTCTTCTCTAAAATCCTGCTTGTGTCTTAAGATGATTTCTCTTCTGGGAGGTTTTTGCTACTGTTGTTATTTTCTCTTAAAGGGCTTTTAAGTCTCCTTTCTAAGAACCTACCTGTTTAGGTAATATTCATAAAGAAGAATAATCATTTTTAAAAGTTTATTTTTATTTACTCACTTTACGTCTTCCTCACTGCTTTCCTCACAGGTAACTTCCCTTTCCTTCTGCTCTGAGCTGGTTGGGGCCCCCTGGATAACACCCAACCCTGGCACTTCAGAAGCTAGGTGCATTCTCTCCCACTGAGGCCAGACAAAGCAGCCCAGCTAGAAGAACATATCCCACATAAAGGCAACAGCTTTTGGGATAGCCCCTGCTCCAGTTGTTTGGGACCCACAAGAAAACCAAGCTGCACATTAGTTACATATGAGTGGCAAAGCCTATGTCCAGCCCTTGTATGTACTTTGGTTAGCGGTTCCGTCTTTAAGATCCTAAAGGGTCCAGAATAGTTGATCTGTTGGTCTTCCTGAACAGTTTCTATCCCCTTAGGGGCTGCAATCCTTCCTCCTATTCTTCCATAAGCATCCCCAAGCTCCATCCACTGTTTGGCTGTGGGTGTCTGCATCTGCATCTGTCTGAGTCACCTGCTGGGTAGAGCCTCTCAGAGGACACCCATGCTAGGCTCCTGTCAAGCAGGGATAACAGAGTATTATTGATAGTGTTGCTTGCCCATGGGATGTGTCTCAATTTGAGGCAGTTATTGGTTGGTTATTCCTTCATTCTCTTCTCCATTCCAAATTCATGTGTTTCTTATAAAGAGGACATGTCCCTCATATGCTGACTATGATATAGAATATGAGAATAGATAAAGAAAATGTGGTTTATCTAAAAGATGGAATACTATACAGGTATTAAAAACATCATGCATTTTGCAGGCAAATGGATGGAACTCACAAATAACATCCTGAGTCAGGTAATGCAGTCCCTAAAGGATATGCACGGTATGTGCTCACTTATAAGTAGATTGGCCATAAAATACAAGATACGCTTCACAAACCTAAAGAAGCCAAACAAGAAGGAAGGCACAAGCATGGATACTTGAATCTCACTTAGAATGGGGAATAAAATAGTCATAGAAGGCAAATGCATGGAGGGAGATGAGATAGAGACAGGATGAGGATGGGAATAGGTGGGGTTTGGGATCACGTGTCAGGAGGGACAGGGTGTTGGCCAGATGGTCATGAGAATGAATGGAAGTCTTCAACTGATCAGGGTGAGGAATTGGGGGCATCTCCAGAATGAGACAGAGACCTGGGATAAAAGAGGCACCCACGAATCATTGAGGGTGACCTTAGCTGTGACTGATAGCATTGGGGATATGGAACCTGAAGAGGCCACCTCCTATAGCCAGACAGAAACCCCAGTAGAGCAATAGAGACACCAACCCACACAAAACTTTCAACCCAAAAGTTACCCTGTCTGCAAGAATAACCATTTACTTAACTCAAATTCAACTGACTGGGTATTTCCATTATAACTACAAAGTATTTTCAACTTCTAAATCCCTGATGGATGGAAAATAGTCACAGTCTTTAGTGCACCCAATGGATAGGGAGTATAAAGGGTCATTGAAGAGATTGAAGATCTGCCTGTTGTAACCAGGGTGCACTGGGGAAAATATGCAGACTATACAAAATTGTTTGATATAATGTTTGTATTAGATAGGATGTCTATTGCTGCAAAGAAACACCATGACCAAAATGCAGCTTACGGAGGAAAGGGTTTGTTTAGCTTACACTTCCACATTGCATTTTCTCACCAAGAAAGTCAGGACAGGAACTAATACAGGGCAGAAACCTGCAGGCAAGAGGTGATACAAAAGGCCATGAAGGGTTGTTGCTTACTGGCTTGCTAGCATGGCTTGCTCAGTCTCCCTTCTCATAATATCCAGGATCACCAGCCTAGGGATAGCACCACCCACCATAGTTTGGGACATCCCATACTGAACACTAATTTAGAAATGTTTGATAACTGGATCTCAGGAAGGCATTTCCTCAACTGAGGCTTCTTCATCTTTGATAACTCTAGCTTCTGTCAAGTCAAATAAAACCAGCCAGTAGAGTGTTAAATAATTGTTCTTATCCTTTATGTATGCATCCTTCATTTCCAGACTTAGCATAGTGGCTCATGTAGAAAATATCATGGATTGCTTAAATATTCATAGGGGAAAGGAAAGAGATAAACAAGGAATGAAGAAAAAGAAAGAAAAGAGAAAGTGAGAAGGAACATAAACATATGTTCATCTTATTTACATATATATGATCTCTAGTTGCTAGCCACTCTCTTAACTAAAATATACATATGGTTTGCACTATCAATTTTAACTGTGTGTATGTGTTTGTATGTGAGTATATGTATGAGAGAGAGGCTTTATCATTTTAAAACTTATTTATTTAAAACATTTTGTTGAAATGAGGGTCATTTTTCTCAAGAATGATTCATGATATTTATAGAACCCAAATTATAAAAAGCAGAAAGAAAACATTCACATCAAGGTTTTATATCATGTAGCTAACTATAGTTTTATTCTGTCACAGAAAAATGTGGTTTTCTCCGTGTGTGTGGGTGTGTGTGTGTGTGTAGAAAGGTGATATATAAATTAAATACAAGATTGTAAGTAATATATTGAAAACCACTTTTAAAGATATAATTTATTCTTTATTTATATGTAAGTAGGATATGCCTATGTTCATAAGTAACTGATTAGTGCCAACTCCAGAAAGGCGATCAGATTCCTTACATGTGGTTACAAGCCATCTAATGTGGGTGCTGGACCAAACTCTGGTCCTCTACAAGAGCAGCAAGTGCTTTTAATTGCTCAAACAACTCTTCAGATCTGGAGAAAATACTTTTGTGCTATAGCTAATTGCCTAATTTGATTACAGCATATTGCACACTTGTGTCAAAAATTAGTGTATAAAATTACTAGTTACCTTTTAAAAAAGTTATTCATTTAATTATTGTGAACAGTCTCAGGATAAGGATTTGTAGCACAGGGAAATTAAACAGCAGGTCTAAGAATGTCCACCTAATAAGGGAAGAACTAGAGAAATTTTTTAATTGGATATTTTATTTTTTTACATTTAAAATTTTATACCCTTTCCCAGTTTCCCCTCCTGAAACTCCCTATCCCATCCCTGTCCCAGTGCTTCTATCAGGGTGCTCCCCCACCTACCCACCCACCCAATCCTGACCCCTGCCCTGGCATTCCCCTACACTGGGGCATTGAGCCTTCACAGGAAGAACTAGAGATTATCCCAAGTAGTCTGCATGTAGAAATTCTTTGTGCAAATACCACACTCTGCTAGTTTTCAAGTATAATAATCTAAAGTATTTTTCAAGTGCTTTAAATTAACAGGGAAAATCAGGGCTACTTGTTTAAAAATTCTTAGATTAAGGCTACACAACACAACTTCTTGATGAGTAATCAACAGCTCAACAGTTTGCTTACTGAAATGAGTCATGAAACATTGGCTCTAAGGAATACTAAAAATTCTAACTTAAAACAAATTGTTGTGCCCAGTGTGTTGGAAAGGCCATCAAAATAAAAAGCTATCCCTTTTATGTAGAACTTCTTAGAATACTTTTTTAAAAAATTATATTCTTAATTAAGTAGCAAATTATGTTTTCCACTGTACTGCTTTGGACAAAGAGTGATATGTTAAAAACTCTTTAAAGGAAAGAGTATTTTTATTTTACTTTAATTCCTTTTTATTTATTTTTATTTCATGTCTTACATCATTACTACAGTTTCCTCTGCTTCCCCTCCCGCAGTCTCTCCTGTTCCTCCCCTTTCCCCAAGATTCATTCCCCATCCACCTTCCCTTGGAAAAGAGCAGACCTCCCATCTATCAGATAAAATTTCTACCTTCTTTTCTTTGAACTTTGGGATGGTTCATTTTATCTACTAAGATCCCCGCTGGTGATGCTGCTGAAGAGAAGCAACTGACATCTGAAAATACCATTGTCAGCTTCCCACCAAGACTCACAAGATGATAAGTTCTTCAGACCCTAGGAGGAGATTCTTTTCTAAATATGTAAAATAGGAGTATAAATGTTCAACACATAGAAACATTCCTAGCCACTAGGGTGACAATGAAACTGCCCTTTATACCTACTGGAACAGGAAAAATTAATTTTCACCAATAGAGCAAAACAGAGTATATCAATCACTCCAGGACAGATCTCATGCTCAGGAGTAGTTGACTAAGATGTAAGGGTGTCCACAGGTTTGTTTTGTTGTTTGTTTGGTTAATTTGGGATTTTATGGTATTGTGTGTGTGTGTGTGTGTGTGTGTGTGTGTGTGTGTGTGTATTTGTTCACAGTTTGCTGGGGTTTTTTTGTTTTGTTTATTTTGTTTATTTTTTCTTTTGGGGTGATGTATTTTGTGTTCTAGGATTTGGACATTTTGTTGTTGTATTGGGTTTTTTGGTATTGCTTGGCTTTTTTTTTGAGAAAGAACTTAAAATTCAGTTGGTAGAAAAGAGGAATAATGGGTGAATTTGGAAGAAAAGAATATGATCAAAATCTATTTACATTCAAAATTTGTTTTAAATAATAAAAATATTTATAAAGAATAAAGAAAAAAAGGGGCATAGAAATGTAAAAAGTGTGATTATAGGTGTCTATAATGTACATTCTACTAAAGAAAGGAGCTTTTACAGTGAAAAATATAAAAGAAAGAAGGAAAAACTTCTATTTAATTAAAGTATGAATATTGAGAGAAGGTGAAAACTTTGCAAAACTGGAGTCACCAAAATATTAATACTTGGCAAAAACCATAATGATGCACGATACATAGTAGGTGCAATAAACAGTATTATAAAGTAATGTAGCATAAAATTGTCTTCCTAGTGAATATAAAGAGAAGCTTAGATGGTCCAAATGACTTAGTGATCCATGATCACATGTGCTATGTACTACAGCTCTATTCTACCCACTACTATGTAAGACTAGGTAGGAGAGTCACCTGAGACAGGAACACCTCATAAAACTTCCATCTTTAAATGTTTGTGTCTTGTCCTCATCTCAATTCTTCTAACTCCTATTGGACAAATTCTACAAAGATGTCTTTTATTAGTAAACATAAAGCATTTGTGCATTTATCAAGAAAACTAACACCAGAAACATGCTGTTCAGAGCATTGTACATAAATTGATAACTCCATTATTCTTATCAAAACATGTTATTGTAAACTCCAACGTTAATCAAATGATAAGCCTGTAAAAATTTATATTCTTGCTTATTTGCACTGAGAAAACTCATTTCCATTTTCTGTCTTTCTCTTCTACCCCCATGTAGAGATCATGATTAATTGAAGCTTTTGCCCAAGTATCTAATGAATGAAAGCAAAAAAGTAATCCATATCATTGTGAGATACAAATCTGAGCTATTGCCTGCTTACTCTGGATTCAATAATTTTATTTCCTTCATGTCTTGATAAAGACTTCTTTCTGTATAACACAGTCTGTGGCCAGGTGTGGTGTCTCATACCTTTAATCCCAGCATTCGGGAAGCAAAGATAAGAGGGTCTCTGTGAGTTCAAGACCAGTCTTGTCTGCACAGCCAATTCTGGGCCAGTCATGCCTATGTTGTCAGACACAGCTTCAAAAACACACCAACAAATAAACTCAGAATAACAATTATAGAAATTCTTGCAATATACCATCAAAATCTGTTTTATGATGAGATTAGATTAGAAAACAATGTGACTATCCCCAATTATTCTTCTGTTGGCATCTGCGTAGTATGTTATTGATTACATAGTCATTAAACAGTCCTGTTAAAAAATAATAATAAATTTAATGCTAGAAAATAGTGTTGCACATTTATGAATCTATCCTTTACAGTATGAAAGCAAGAGGCTCAGAAGTTCCAGACTGTTCTCAACTCCACAGCCAGTTTGAGGCCAGCCTGTCCTACATGAGATTTTCCTGTTGTTTTTTGTTTATTTGCTTGATTGTTTAGTTGGTTGGTTTGTTTTGGTTTTGTTTAAATATGTTTTCCAAAGAATGAGTGACTACAGAAAACTGATCAATGGTCATTTTTTGCTGAGAAGAGAAGCAAGATGCTTTCACTTCAAGAATATAGTCAAGAACCTAGGCATCTAAATTAAACCTTCTTTTGTGCTTTCTACTACTGCAACATATTGAGTAATTTCAAGAAAAAATGATACTCAAGGATAAAATGGTTAGTGAACAGCACAAAAATAAAAACTTGGTTGCCAGCGCTATAGCAAATGGATGGAACAGTCAATATCATCTTTAACCTCAATCCAGGTATGCCTTCAGCAAAATAAGATAACACTTCAATTTTATTGACATTATTTTCACAACACATACATAACTAACTTCTACTAAGATTTACTCTTTTGTACCATGCTTACCTCAAAGAAGAGTTTAATATAACATAGTGTAAAATATCAACTCTCGTGTTATTTGTATTTTATGCAAGCATAAACTTCCCCTCTTTCTCTCTCTGTCTCTTTTGATGACTACATTTTTGTTATCATTTTACAAAATGAGTACCATCAATTATTGTAATAAAGAATGTTCTTGTTCATAACCTCATTCCTTCCATATTGAACAAATGATTAGGAATTTCACTGCCCCTTCCTAGAGTTACAACTATGATAGCGAACACACTTCCTGAGCCTGTGCATATATCATATCCTGATGGTCGGAACTACAAAAGAAATTGCATGCAACCACATGAGAAAGAGAAATACAGGTGTTGAAGCTTGCTCTTTGCATTTAAACTGTTCACCTTTAGTCTTTATGGGAGTCATGCTTTCAATATTCACAGTTATAGAGTAGTTAATAATCATGAGACTTTTAAAGATATTTAACTTGTAATAAAGAAAAAGATAAATTTTCTTTTAAATGTTTTTTTTTTTCAGATACTCAGAAAACCAAGCACTTTGCAGATTTTCCCTGCGCTCTCTTTCTTCTCCTCTACTCATACCCACTCCTGCTTAAGCTTCCTCCACAGTCTTCTGCATCCTGAAACAGAAACTTTTGCAATTTTCTTCCCTGTGACATATATCTGTATAGAAGTAGTAACCACAGAAAATGACTATGTTGCCTGCCTTCTCAACAAGTTTCTTCATAAGTAGATGCTACAAAGAAAAAGACACTGAGTGGTTGCTGCCAAGTAGATTGAGTGACTCTTCTTCAGTCTCAGCTAAAAGTATAGTGTTTTACTGTTATATTTAGCATTTCTTCATCATATAGAGAAACTGTAAGTGACTATAAACTGTAAGTAACAGACAAATAATATGAATTGATAGAAATTATTTCTAACACATCTCTGCTCTGGAATGCCCTATGATATTTGCCATGATACAATTGACAAATATTTAGAATCAACTTTACTTATCCATAATCTGTGGAATTGACAGGAAAAAAAAAAAAAACAACAAAATTTTATAGGTCATTTAATTCCTCTTTTCTTTGAAGTTAGTAAGAATTTGAGGTTACTGTCTCTCTGTTTTATTTTGTAAAAATATTGCCAGTTTTGATTTTAGTATAATAATTTGAAATTTGTTCATGTAATACCAAAGACCAGTATATACATAGTAAATATTAAGTTATGTTTATGTTATGCTTAAGACAAATGGGATTCTCTGTTTCTCTGTAAAGATTTAATAAATTTATAAATATTTTGTATTAACTGGGTGTCAGAGTAATATTATACCCATATTATCTCTGTTTGTTCTCAAAAATCATTAAAATATCTCAAAGATTATTTCTCAAATAGCATCATTGTTTGTCCATTAAGTATTGACTAAGTAATTAGCTAAGTACACCAATTCTAATTTTTACCCGCTGGTTTATGTACAATTTATTTTTCTTTTGATACCTTATTTCAAACCTAAAAAAATATAGCTAAAACATACGGAAATTTTCAGACTTTTCCAAAATTAGAAAAGGAGATAACATAAATGCTAAAACTCAATAAGCACAGGATATTGTGTCAATTGATGTTACATATATGTACATATATATGTATTTATGTGTATATGCACATGTAATGTTTCAATATAATATCTCAAAAAATATAAAAGGACTAATAGAATAATATAAAATCCAAAATTTAAAAAGTGAATCTTAGAATGTAAATTTTTAATTCAAATTGACAGAAATCATCATATTTTTCACAAGCATAGCATTGTATAAGTTAAAACTATGTTGAATTGCTAAGCTACAGTGACATTTTCAGGTGTTTGGATAAACATATGCCAGATGCAGACAGGCTGAGCTCAGATCCATCTCTGTAATTTATTACCTGTGCTGACCTTGGTGAAATTATTTCAGTTTTTAGTTGGTCTCCTCTGTAAAATGAAACAAGTCATTTGATGAATAAAGAAGACACTGTCAGAAAAGTACCTGCTGAATGGAAAGCTCTATATAAGTATTTACTGTCATTGCATGAGGTGGAGTTTTTAGGTAAATTTGTAACACTACAAAAGCATGCAAGAGAATATTGAACACATTTTTGGAAGGGAATATTCATGGTCAACTTGACTTAAATTATTGTCAGGCTATCCAGTGACTAAAATACACTAAAGAAATGAACACTACTTCATAAGACATTTTTATTGCAATTATGTTATTAATGCAAACACCATAAAACTAATATACATATGAACTCAAAGACTGTGGCAGCATGTAACAAAAAGATCAAACCAGACAATACCACCCCTAACAAAGAAATTATTTACTATTGGTACCTGCTGGGAAGGGAAAATCAGTTTTCTCCAATGCTATGTGACTACAGAGTATGCATTCCAGGATAAGAACCATGCCTAAGAATAGTTGGTCAATACCAAATGCATTCCACTGTTTGTATGTAGATTTTGGGTTGGTTTGGTATGATTATTTTCATATTGGCTTTTGCTTTCTTTGTAGAGCATAGGGTTGGAGAGACAGACAGAGAGAGAGAGAAAGAGAGAGAGAGAGAGAGAAGGGTAAGAAACTAGAAGAAACTTGGAATAGTAGAGAAGAGAAAAAATATGATCAAAACATCTTGGATAAAGCATTTTAATTATTTCTTTTACTTTTTTGAAATTATAATTACATCATTTCACCCTTTCTTTTTCTCCCTCTAAATATGTACATATATCCCTGCTTGCCATCATTCAAGTTCATGGCATCTTTTTTCTTAATTCATGTTGCATACACACCACATACACGTACACACAAAGACATATTCCTAAATATGTAAATACAACCTGCACATTCTGTATAGTGTGAGTTGGTGTATTTTTTAAAGATTGACTATTTGGTATTGGATAACCAGTCTTCCCTGGGGAAGATTATTTCTCTTATTCAACATTCCTTAGTTTCCTGTAGTTCTGTGAGCAGGGGCTGAGGCCTAGTGGACTATCACTCTCTACTTTAAAGTCTTTAATATTGTCTTTTTTATAGTTGTGTGTATACTTTTTTCTTGCTTCATTGTTTTCCTTATTTTTTAATTTTTCTTAAATTTATTTTTTTCATGTATTATATCCTACCAGTTTCTATATTTAATCAAAACAATAAATCTTATAAACAAAGTATCAAGATAACACTTATACAAGAATATAAAAATCAGGCATAAATGGTTGAAAATATAGTTTTCTTAGAAGACAACTAGAACACATGGAATCCAAACTCATAACAAGACTCTACTGCCAAAGGAGACAGTAATTTAGCGCAATAACAAGAACGTCCAACACTAAAATGGAAGTTCACACTGAGGGTGTTATATCATTAGTGAAAGGGTGATGAAAAATGCATCAAAATTTGGCCAAAATGTGTAAGTGCCTCCTCGATTTGCACTAGTAGTTCTAACAAATAATTTACAATGTAATTAAGAGTCCTACTATGCTTAGTCATCACATTACATTTGTACTTTCTTCTGTCTGACTAAACACTTCATCTTTTTCTGCTTTTCATTCCTCTTTCATGTGTTAAGCAACTGCTATTGAATCATCCTCAAAGCATATTTTCTTCAATGTGCTATATGATTTCTTCTCCTCTTCTTGACTGTTCTAGAAGAAGTGACACTCCTTGTTGGAGAGATAGTTCCTCTCCTACTTATGCTTGCTTTATTCCAGGCAGCTTTTGCTTTTAGAAACTTATCATATGGCTGTTTGCACTGTTAAGTAGATTACATATGTACTCCTGAATGTCAGAGATAGCTTTAATAAGCTGGACTCTAACATATTTAGAATATCAACTTGAAAATTATGTTATTACCAATACATGTTCATGGGGTTTTTTTTCTTAAAAATAGAGTTTTATCCATTGTTTTTATATTTAAAATGTCTATTACTGTTACACTTAAATCACAATATTATTGCAAATTTCTTTTTTAAATTTTTATTTATTTTTTATTATTTTTAGATAATTACTTTATTTACATTTCAAATGTAAATAAATTCCCTTTGGAAATTCCTTATACCATCCCTCCTCCCTCTGCCTCTTTGAGGATGCTCCACCACCCACTCACCCACTCCATGTTTTCACCCAGTCAATGAAGTACTTGAGATGGAAATTTCCCTTCTAATTTTCACAGTGAGTTCAAATGAGAAAAGTGACAATAAATGTTCTTATTTTGATACATGTTTTAAAAAGCATTTCTTTTACTTTTAAACTAGCTTAGAGAAATTTGCAGTTAGCATTCTGTAACATATCCTTATTTCTTTAGATTATGGGTAGGTAGCAGCCTGCCAGATCATACTTGCCTTGCAGTAACATTCTATCTTTCTGTCATTCACCTTTAGTGTTCTAGAGCCATGTGACAGCCTCAGCCAAACACACTTAGTGTTCTATCAAAGTGTGTCATTGTTCTTGCCGAGGGCCTGAATGTAAAAGATGTCTGACTCCCAGCAGGCTGCTGAAATTCAATCAACACATGAAATGTGTGTGGGGAGATAGGAGGCAGTAAGGATCAGATGACAAGGAAGGCAGAGTTTATAAATACTGCAAACGCTCAGGACAAGATTTTGATCTACATATATAGTTCTCTTTGTAATTAGTAACAAGTCATCAATTTTGTAAGTATTATAATCATATGTGTGTATGTCCATGAATATATGATATATAACCTTTTATGTTCATTACTCAAAAAATGGAACAGTTTGCCACTAATGCTTGCAAAGACAAACAGACCCTGGAACTTCTTTTAAAAGTCCCAAGTGGAAACACTGATCGATCCCAATACTATAAAGATAGTACCTCAAACAAATAAATGTAAATTTTTTTTCTATTGTTTTTTATATTTAAGAAACTAAGAATGAATCCTATAAATGAAACTAAAATTTTATATATAAACCAGGATTTTAATAATACACTAAAAATATTATATAAATTAAATGTAAAAATTAAAACTGTGAGGGTAAAAGAAAATATTGTGAATTAAATTTTTAAATATCATTGTGTGCTTTTCTGTTGGTGTAATATGACAATTAAAAGCAACTTCAGGACTAAATGGTTTATTTTAGATAATGGGTTACAGTTAGTCATTGAGAGAAGAGACAGTGGGAAATTAAAGTATGACCTAGAGATAAGGACTGAGCCAGAAATCACTACAGAGGTACTTGGCTTAGTAGCTTGTTTTCCCCTGGCTAACTCAGCTCCCTTTGTGGTGTAGTCCAGGCCCACTTGCCTGGGGATATTACCTATCATGGGCCATACCTTCCTACATCAATTAGTATTCTGTTTTTAAAAAGTTCCATAAATATGCCCACAGGCCAATCTGAGGGAGACAATTCAACTTCCAATGTTCCCTCCTAGGATGCCAAGTTGATAACCCATCACAGTAAGTTTAAGATAGTACACATTTCTAAATATAAGGCTACAAACCTGGATAATTACAATTACTCTAACTAAAAGCTTGAGTAGCAAAAAGGGGAAAGCAAAAGAATAGGAAAATTAAAAAATAATGATTTGTTTAACAGTTATCTAATTAGTTCAAATTTTCAAAAGTAGTTTTTAAATACAAAGTTGTTGAAAAGTTTATTATACTTAGGATCCAAACAATACTATGTTTTATAATCATTTTGATTGACATGTTTTTCTACACATTCTGAATTATGAAATGGAAGTAGATAACTTTTCAACATCTTTTTCTTTCTGTTTACTACACATCTGTAGTAAAAAAAAATTGAAGATGAATAAATGCAGTTGGGTTGAACACAATAAAAATCATCTTCAAGTCACCAAAATATGTCTATGTCACATTAAGAAAAGAAAACAAAAAGTACCCAAAATTTGAGAAACAAAGATATTCAACATCCTTAGTCTTCAGGGAAATACAATTAAAGGCTGCTTTGTAATTTCATCTTATACCGGTCAAAATGGCCAGGATCAATAAAACAAATGACAGCACATGCTAGTGATAATTTGGGAAAAGAAAGATACTTATTCATTGCAATTGGGAGTGCAAATTAATATAGCCCCTATGAAAATCAATATGTTGGTTCTTTAAAAAGATTAGCATTGCTCTACCTCAATGTCCAGCTCTACAACTCTGGGAAACATACTCAAAGAAAGCTTCATACTACAATAGAGACACTTGCTCAATCATGTTCACTGCTAGTCTATTCTATACTACACAATGAAATTTTATTCAGCACTTATGAAAAACAAAACTATGAAATTCATAAATAAAGTAATAGAGCTAGGAAAAAATCCTATATAATATATGTATAAAATCTAAGTGTAGCCACCAATCAGTGGGAGGACAAGTCCCCAATTAAACACCTTTGCAACCAAGTGAAAACTCCAAGGCCAGGAATAGGTTACATTTAGTCAAGTCAATGACCAGTAGGGCTCATGGAAACCTTGAAAAATCTCAGGATATTGCA
The DNA here is from genome assembly GCA_019843965.1 of Rhynchomys soricoides. NCBI lineage: Eukaryota > Metazoa > Chordata > Mammalia > Rodentia > Muridae > Rhynchomys > Rhynchomys soricoides. Next base: position 4,653,910 of record JADRCH010000005.1, on the reverse strand, counting down.
AGGGGCATTCCTTGCTCTCCATGAACTGTTGGTGAAGCCCTAATTCTGAAGACAACACTTAACATATCTCATTGAACATGGAAGAGATGAGCTGATACAGAACTAGGGCCTTCCTACCTACTGACAGTGTTTATGCCACTAGAAGGTACTATATAGAGTGTGCAGAGAATCAAGATAAACACCAACCCAACTACAAACTTTGTGATCTGTAATAATGATTTGCCTTCGTGATACGCTGGTACAATAGCACAAAACTTGAGGGAGTAACCAACTCCTCCCTAATTGGAGTGAAGGCCCACTCCATGAGACAGAACTCATACCCAACAGGCCAAAACTTGAGGCTACATCTGTCATGGGCCAAGGGGAAACCAAATACCTGCTAAAAGAACATAGAAAAAAAAATGAGTCCTAATAACGTTCTGCTATAACTATGGATTAGTGCCTTGTTCAGCCATGATCTGAGAAGCTTTATCTAGCAGTAGATAATAACAAATACGGATACCCATAACTTTATAAGTATAGAATGAGAGATATTGGAACTCTCAATTTAAATAAAATGCCCTCAAGTAACCCCTTCCTTCATTGCTCAGGTAGTTATGTAGAAGAGGAGTTGGAAATATTGTAGTAACAAAGGATTGTATTACTCTAAGAAAACGGTGTCTTTCAGACATGACAAGAATTATGGAACATGCACTGATTTAAACCAAATGAAAGTCACAGTGCTAAAAGTGGGAATTGGACACAGGCTTTCATTCTTAAGCAGGAAACTATCTCCAATTGTTATCTACTTTCAAGAAAGTTTTATTTTTCTCAAATAGAGTCTCAGAGGTTGTCTTAGTAAGGGTTTCTATTCCTGCACAAATATCATCACCAAGAAGCAAGTTGGGGAGCAAAGGGTTTATTCAGCTTACACTTCCCTGCTGCTATTCATCACCAGAGGAAGTCAGGACTGGAACTCAAGCAGGTCAGGAAGCAGGAGCTGATGCAGAGGCCATGGAGGGATGTTCCTTACTGGCTTGCTTCCCCTGGTTTGCTCAGCTTACTCTCTTATAGAACCCAAGACTACCAGCCCACAGATGGCACCACCCACAAGGGGCCTTCACCCCTTGATCACCAATTGAGAAAATGCCTTACACCTGGATCTCATGGAGGCATTTTCTCAACTGAAGCTCCTTTCTCTGTGATAACTCCAGCTTGTGTCAAGTTGACACAAAACCAGCCAGTACAATGGTTATATTGACCTCTCTTAGGGGTAACCTCATACCCAGCAGTAGATAACCAATACAAAATTAACTCAATGGTTTTACTGCACACTTGTCTTATATTGCTGTCTTTCTTAGGGCATTTTTTTGTATGCTAGGTCTTCTGATTTTGAGTTTTTATGCATGTGTGTATGTGTCTGAGTGTTGTGGCTTTTTATCCCTGTTCATTCTGTTTGCCTCTTCTTCTTATATTTCTTTTAATTTCCTTATTCACCGTACATCCTGATTGCTGGACCTCCTCCCAGTTCCCACACCCACAGTGCTTTCTCCACTCCCCCTTCCCTTCTCCTCTGAAAGAATGGAGGACCCCTTTAATATCCTCTTTCCACCCTGGTACATCAAGTCTCTGCAGGTCTAGGTGCTTCTTTTCCCACTGAGGTCAAATAAGACAGCTGAGTTAGGGAAACAGATTCTACAGACAGGCAACAGCTTTAGGGGTGGTCCCGCTCCAGTTATTCTGGACTCACATGAAGACAGAGCTGCATACCTACTACATATTTGCCGGGATTGGAGTAGGTCCCATCCTACTCTTGTATGCCCTTCGGTTGGTGGTTCAATCTTCAAGAGACCCCAAGGATCCAGGTTAACAGTTTGACACTGTGAGTCTTCCTGTGGCATTCCCATCCCATTTGGGGCCCTCAATCTTTCCCCCAACTTTACCATAAGAGTCCCCAAGCTCCACCCCATGTTTGGCTGTGGGACTCTACATTTGACTGAGTCACTGCTGGGTGGAGCCACTCAGAGAATAGCCATACTTGGCTCCTGATTGCAAGTATAATAGATTATCGTTAGTAATGTCAGATACTGGTTCTTGTCCATGCGACAGGTCTCTATTTGGGCTGGTTATTGCTTGGTCATTCCCCTCAGTCTCTGTTCCATGCCAATCCCTGAATTTCTTGTAGGCTGGATAAATTTTTGGTAAAAAATTTGTGGGTGGTTGGGTTACCCTATCACTCCATTGGAGTTTTTGCCTGGCTACAGGAGATGGCCTCTTTGGGTTCTCATGTTTTGGTGTTTTAGTTTTATTCTTTATAGTTTTTGCTGTTACTCTAATGTAGGTTCTTCTTATGGTTTAATAATATTTACTCATGGCAATTAATTATGATAAAATGTCTTACTTTTTAAGTGACCGTGATTAAAGTTATTTAATGAGGTAACATGGAATAAAGATGGATATATTTTTTTACTAATAGATAGACTCTCAATAAAGGCTGACCTTACAGTATTTGTTAAGTTATTTGCTTAACTTGGGAATAGAGCATATATTCCCAGGATAGAAAAAAATACCCAAGTTATACCTGGATTTTGGTTAAATAAATGTTAAAGATAAGTAAATAGACAAGATAGAGAAGGAAAGTGCAAAGAGGAGAGAAGCCATGTAGGAAAAAGCACACCAAGAGGACAAAGCAGCTTCTGAGAAAGACAAGGGGTCGAGCCAAGAAGTATCTCTGTTCACCCAAGTACACATGCTTCCTTGCAATAGTTTACACTTGATGTAGAAAAGAGAGGGGATAAGGTCAAATCCCATGGTTCAGAATAAGCTCCATGAGGGAATTTGTGTTTATACATGTATATATGTGCACATACATACAAAATGTTATAAAACATATGTGTACATAATTACCTAATACACAATAAAGATAAACAAATATGTATCATGTCCCACATATTATTTACTGGATAAATCCTTTGGTTGCAGAATGAGATAAAAAATACATTACATCCATTTCTTTAATCTTCATTTTTACTCCTTTAAAAATTTTATTGGTGAAAGTTAAGACAGTTTTTGTAGTATTATGTCACCATCTGAAAGATAATGAGATGCAGTTTGCTGAGAAGACTAAGATAAATACCAAGTTTATCACTAGCTCACTAGATGGAAATCTGAATTTCCAGCTTTTCCTTTCTTTCATCTTCAAACTTTAGGTTATTCTGCTTTATTAGGAGTACTTTTAAGACAAAAGATAAAACATTCTATTTGAAGCAAAAGAGTTTACTTATTCAATATATCATCATTATTCATTATCTATTTAATGTAACAGGGGCTAGCAATTTCAAGAAGTAAGAATACAATAATTGGTGACTTCTCTTCCAGTTCTTTTTAAAAAGTCACTGTCATAATGCTTTCTGACTATAGTCACTGCTATCAACAATAGTTGTGAATAACGAACAATTCAAGCAACAATTATATTAATTATATTATATTAAACATCCTTAATAATATTTTATGCATAATGTCAAAGATTTTATTTTAAAGTCTTTTCTACTCACTGAGTTTAAGGAAGTAATTCATGTTTTAATTTATATTTATTCAGTCCTTTCAAAATGGAAAGGAAAGCATGAGGCAGGCATGCATGTACTATCCATATCTATTCTGCTATTGTTGAGATTTGTAAAGCACTTCTTTCATTTGAAACAAATCATCATGATAGAAATCTTTCAATGTGGCCTTTAAAAGCATTAAGATTATTTTTTTATTTACTGAAATAAAAGAGGATTCAGCTTTTAATAGAGTATTAAAAAATGAGTAGTTCTTTAGAGCCTGAATAGAAAGTGGCTCAGAGAAAACATTCACATATTTGATATACTGGAAGACAGTGTATTGAATGTAAAATTCAAATGAAAATAATAGGAACTACTTAAGTATATGTATACCATATAAATCTATATATAATTATTTATACTCAACTACATATAGGATCATCTTCCTTTCTCTTAACCTTGACTCTTTATTGTTTATATAACTTTTCAGCCTGCTCTGAACTTCTTATTAGAATTTAAGTTTCAGTGCATTGCATCACCTTTCATTGGGCTTAAGTTTAGAAACTCTGAGATTGGTAAAGAGACATTCTTCAATCAGCATACATTGCTAGTCAACATGTTCTCTTAACATGTTTCTTCAAACATCCTTTGCATTTTATTCATCTTCTCATTCATTGGTCACTGCTTAGTTCATTTTGGATATACTCCAATTTTATTTCTGCTAGCACAGGAGACAAATTTAACTTCTAAGAGTGTAATTTTCATTATATAACTTCCATGTTTAAAAATTATGTATTTCATATATGAACAAACAATAGCTCCTATCATCCATATCATATATCACATTTTTCAAAATGTTGTAAAATACATTGTTTTACATTTCCCTTCATCTTTACTAATGGCTATATATGTGGACTTTTCTTTAACTAATGGGAAAACAAACTTAGCTACAATTACATTACAAAATTTCACCAGGATAACAAGAAAGCAGTCAACAAGGTCCTGACCAGAGCATAGATATCTTGACTCCTGTACTGCTTATTTAATGACACAAAGCACATCATTAAGCATCTGGGATTACCTGTTTCATTTTATTTACTTAATAATTGTCTTTGATTACTCTTAAGTGTTAACACATGACAACTATTCAGGCTCACAAGTGGGACACTAGAGGACACCGATCCCCATTGTTTAATGCTGTGCTCAATCTTTGATCAGGGGGACTCCTGAGGGACCCCATAAGTGCCCCAATTACACATGGAAACATTCAGGAGCCCTAAACATCTTGGAACCCTCCTCCACCAATCTCATCCCATTCAGGTCTGCCCACTACCCCAACTGGGTCCAACTGGAACACAGTCTGCCGAGTAGATCTGCTGAAGACACAGCCTGCAGAGTGGGCTTTGCCAGAGGCACAGCCAGCATTGTTGATTACCCTGGCCTCTATTTTCTGTCCCACTATTCCCTCCACTTTCCCAAGAAATCCTGCTTCCATTGGGATCAGCCAGCCAACATCAGGAAATACCAGATGCCTAAAGAACAGCATAAGAACACAATCAATTAGATTCAAGGTAATATGGTAGCACCAGATCTCAGCTATTGTGCTAAACCCTAGATATCCTAATGAAACTGAAGCATGAGAACAGGATCTTAAATCCAAAAGATCTTTAGGATCTTAAATCCTAAAGAAGGAATGGCTATAAAGGTACAAGAAGCTTAGAGAACACCAAACAAATTGGACCAAAAAAGAAAATCCTCCTGCCATATAATAATTAAAATACTAAATATACTGAAGGAAGAAATATAAAATGGAAAATGGCCAAATAATATTTAAAAGAAGACCTATCAAAATTACACCTGGTTTTCCATCTGAGACTCTGAAAGGTAGAAGGGCCTGGGTGGAGGCATTCCAGATCCTACGAGACCCAATGTCAGCTCAGACTGCTATACCAAGCAAAATGTTCAGTCATCATAGATGAAGAAACCAAAATATTCCATGAGAAAACCTCAGACTGCTATACCAAGCAAAATGTTCAGTCATCATAGATGAAGAAACCAAAATATTCCATGAGAAAACCAAATTTACACAAGACATTTCTAATAATCCAGTCTCATACAGGATACTAGAAGAAAATTTCCAATCCAAAGAGACTAACTACACTTAAGAAAACACAAGAAATAATTTCACACCATTAAAATCAACAGAAGAGAAACACACACACACACACACACACACACACACACACACACACCACCAACAACAACAACAACAACAACAACATCACAATAAGTGTGTTTGGTAATCATTTTTAATTACCTATAAACATCAATGGACTCAAACCTCAAGGAAAAGACACAGGCTAACAGAAAAGAAGTACAAAAACCATCTATCATTCTGCCATATGCAAGAAACACATTTCAGCAACAAAGATACTCATTGACTCACAATAAAGATCTAGAAAAAAGATTTCCAAGTAAAAGGCTCCAAGAAACAAAGCTGAGTAGCCATTCTAATATCTAATATACTTTCATCAGAAAGCAATAAAAAGAAATAGGATATGATACTTCCTACTCATCAAAGGCAAAATCCACCAAGAGGACATCTCAATTCTGAACATCTATGCACCAAATGCAAGAGCACCCCCATTTATAACACAAAAACATTAACAAAGAAACTTTAATAAAGCTTAAATAATGCATCAAACCCCACATATTATAGTAGGAGACCTTAAGACACTACTCTCACCAATGGACAGATTATCCAGACAGAAACTAAACAGATAAATAATACAACCAAAGGTTAGGATTCAAATGGAACTAATAGATATCTATAGAACATTTCAACCAAGCACAAAAGAATATATCTTCTTCTCAGTATTTCATGAAAACTTCTCCAAAATTGGCATTATAATCAGCCAAAAAGCAAGCCTCCATAGATACAGGAATATTAAAATAACCTCATGCATCTTATTAGATCACCATTTATTAAAGCTGGACTTCAACAACAGAAATAACAGAAAGCTTAATTATTTATGGAAACTGAACAACTCTCTATCAGAGCTCACTGGGTCAAGGAAGAAATAAAGAAAAAATTAAAGACTTTATGGAATTCAATGAAAATGAGGGTACAACACTCCCAAACTTATGGGACACTATGGATGCAGTTCTAAGAGGAAATTTCATAGCACTAAGTACCCTCCAAAATAAATTGGAGTGTTCTCATACATATGAATTGAAAGTACAACTAAAGGTTCTAGAGGCAAAAAAGGAAACATACTCAGGAGAAATAAGTGGCAGGAAATAATCAAACTTAGGGCTAAAATCAATTAATTAGAAGCAACAAGAATACAAAGAATCATCAAAAGCTGGTTCATTGAAAAAAAAAAACAAGCTAGACAAACCCTTCATTATACTAACTAAAAAGCAGACAGACATTACCCAAATGAACTAAATCAGAAATGAAAAGTGAGACATAGCAATAAACAGTAGAAATTAAAAAGTCATTAGATATTTCTTAAAAATTCTTTTGTTAATCAAATTGGAAAATCTAAATTAACATGAAATTCTTGATATAAACCAACTATCAATGGTAAATCAAGATCTTGTGAACTATCTGAATAGTCCTATAATCCCTAAGGAAATAGAAGCAGTCATTAAAAGTCTTCCCACATAAAAAAGAAAAGAAAGAAAAAGAAAGAAAGAAAGAAAAGAAAAGAAAGGAAAAGGAAAAGCCATGAACCAAATGTTTTTAGTGCTGAATTCTCCCAAGCTTTTAAAAGAAAAGCTAATACCAATACTCCTCAAACTTCCACAAAATAGAAACAGAAAGAACTTTTGTAGAAATTTTTAATCCCAATCTAGGTTTTCTACCCAACCTTTGAATATTTGGTTTCTGGATAAAAGACACACACAGTTTTTATATTTATAATAAGCCTTAATCAGCACTGTAGATGGGCAGATATCTACATTCTATGCTATTAAAAATCTATTTCCTATTGATAACCTGAGTTATTATTTAACAGGTTTCATCTGGACTGCTTTTAACTCCAGTTGACCAGCCCTCAGGGCCATGTTTTCTTGACTCTTAAGCCATGGCGATTTTCTTTTCTTCCTCACGTTCTCTCCCTCCTGGAACCCTAAAACCTATCTATGTCTCTTCTGCCCAGCTAATGACTGTCTGCATCTTTATTGACAAATCAGAAACAACTTGGATGCAAGGTCACATAGACTCACTTTGGTCTACTTGTGTAACCAGTATTAACATTAAAATACAAGTAGCATCTAGCCAATCCACTACATAAAACATTGCCAAACACATTCTATGAGGCTACAGTCACCCTGATACCTAAACTACACAAAGGTCCAACAAAGAAAAAGAAATTCAAACCAATTTCATTTATGCATATTCATGCAAAAATACTCAATAAAATAGTCACAAACTGAAGCCAAGAACACAGTAAAGACATCTACAATGATCAAGTAGGCTTCATCCTAGGAATGCAGGATAGGCTCAATAAACACAAATTCATCAATGTAATCCACCATATAAACAAGCTGAAGGAAACAAAAAACAAAAAATAAAACCACATGATCATTTCAATAGATACAGAAAAATCTTTTGCCACATTCAACACCCCTTCATGTTAAGTCTTGATACAAGGTATATAATTTAACACAATAAAGACTATATATAGCAAGCCAATCGCCAATGTCAAGTCAAATAGAAACTTAAAGTATTCCCATTAAATTTGAGGACAAAACAAGGCTGTCCACTCCCCCTTATTTCTTCTATTGTGTACTTGAAGTTCTAGATAGAGTAATAAAATAACTAAAGGATATCACCAGGATACAAATTGGAAAGGACATTAAAGTATCGCTATTCACAGATGATATGATGGTATACATAAGGGACCCAAAAAAGATCCATCGGAGAACTTCTACAGCAGATAAACACCTTCAGCAAAATGGCCCAATACAAAATTCACTCAATCAGTAGCCCTCCTCTATACAAGCAATAAGCAGGCTGACAAAAATGTTAGGCAGAAAATACCCTTCAAAAACCCACAAATAATATATAATATCTTGGTGTAACTCTAATCTAGCAAGTGAAAGGCCTGTATGACAAGAACTTCAAGTCTCTAAAGAAAGAAATTGCAGATATCAGAAGACAGGACTCCCCAGCCCATGGATCTGTAGGATCAACATAGTTAAAATGGCCATCTTTACCAAAAGCAATGTACAGATTCAATGAAATCCTCTTCAAAATCTAACAAATCTTCACTAATGTTATGAAAACAATTCTCAACTTCATATAGAAAATGAAAAATCCCAGGAGAGCTAAAATGGTCCTGGAGAATGAAAGAACTTCTGATATTATCACTATTCCTGAATTCAAGCTGTAAGACAATGAAATGGTATTGTTGTAGAAACAGGTGGTTCAATGGAATTGAATTGAGGACCCAGAAATAAATGCATACACCTTCGGACACTTGATTTAGGAAAAAGAAGCTAAAACCATACAATGGAAAAAGAGAGAACATCTTTAACAAACGATGCTGGTCTAAGTGGATGTCTGCATGTAGAAGAATGGGAAAAGATCCCTGTTTGTCACCATGCACAAAACTCAAATCTACATAGATCAATGACCTCACTGTTAAACAATCTAATAGAACAGAAAGTGGCGAATAGCCTTGAACTCATTGGTACATGAGGCAACTTCATGAACAGAATGCCAGTGATTCAGGCACTAACGTCAATAATTAATAAATGGGACTGATCTGGACTCTTGGCACTCTCAGAGACGGAATCACCAACCAAAGAGTGAGGACAGGCTGGACCTAGGATCTGTGCACTTATGTAGCAGATGAGAAGGTTGTTCTTCAGGCAGATGCACCAGCAAGCAGCGGCTGTGTCTGAGCCTGTTGCCTGCCTGCCTCCAGGTCCCCTAAATGTTCCACCTTGTCTGGCCTCAGTGGAAGAGGATGTGTCTATTTCTAAAGTGACTTGATGTTTGTGTGGAGGTGGTTGGGAGGGGGGTGTGGGTGTGTGTGCGTGGGCATGTGTGTGCATTTTGTCTGTGTGTAAGTAAATCATTCCCTCCCAAATGTCACACGAATCCTGTCTATAGTTTGCATTCCTCAATAATCAAATAATATATTCAAGTGCTGATCCTCTGGACTTTATGTATTCTTTGCTATCTCTAGAATTTATACAGTCATATTTTCGTAACTTCACATTCAAAAAACTTTGATAACAATATGGAATCATCTTAAATAAATCTCATTCAGATTTTTATCAATAGAGATTTTGTAAACACTGAAAGAAGGTAGCAAAATAATTTAAAATTTTTAACAATCAAAAAAAGTCCTCAGAAAGAAAAGTTTATGAAATAGTGAACATAGTCACAAATAGAATTTTTTTTTATATTTCTTCAGTATGCAAAATTATTAAAGACAGATGTCTAAGGTATTCTAATATAATAATTACAAGAAATGTGCTGTAAATATGCAGTCTGCTTGGATTCCAAATTCTGATGAAATATAGCAGAAGACCTACAATTAAGGTTGTTCAGGTTAAGCATAGAAACCTGTGTCAGAATTCAGACTTCACTTGTAATGAAATCTTTTCTATTTTAAGATTTGTCTTTGAAATTTTTAAAAAGAAACAAGAAGGAAGCAAAATATTATAAATGTATTTGTTTCATTTGCAAAAACATTAATATAATACAGTAAAAAGAAACAGCAAAATAACAAATATTGTAGAAAGACACACATGTTTTAGAGCAAAACAGGATAGAAGAATGGTACAGAAAGCCAAATGGCCACAAATGAGCAGGTGAGATGGTTCAGCAGGCAAGGGCATTTGCAGCACAGCATAATGACCTAAGTTCAATATCTAGGAACCGCACAGTAGAAGAAAAGTAATGAGTTTGACATGTTTTTCTTTAGCCTCTCTCTACTCATGCACTGTGGCATGAAATATAGTCACATATACACAAAAGTACACACAAGCAGTAGACACACACACACACACACACACTACATAACTAAATGTAATATTTTTTAAACAATATTACAAGTATTAACCAAAACATTAAAACTTAATTCTTCTTTAACTCAAAGTTAAACAGTTTAAATTAAACATCAAAAGTAAGGTGATAAGAAATACATTTGGTAAAATGTTCTTTGCCTATGTTGATGTATCTAAATTTATTACCTAAAAATAATTTTAGGAGTTCTCAGGCAATTCTGCTGCACCAAAACACACAATACAAATAAAGCTGAAGGTTTGTTAATAAGTTTACAATATTTCATTTTAAAATACTAAATCTTAGGTATTCTGTACATTTTGGCTAGTATCCACTTATGAATGAGTACATATCATGTATGTCCTTTCGGGTCTGAGTTACCTCACTTGGAATGATATTTTCTAGTTCCATCTATTTGCCTGCAAAACTCATGATGTCCTCATTCTTAATAGCTGATTAATATTCTGCTGTGTAAATGAACCTTTCTCGAACTCCCTCTAGAATTCTCCAACAAAATTTTCCTCTCCAATTATTTTCTTCTGCCATTTTTTTTTTTTTTTGGATTCCAGAGAGTCTAATAGGCCAATATTTGGATGGATTGTTTTAATACTTTTTCTCTTGTTTTTTGGAAAAAGTGAATTGCATGATGATGTTACTAAAAATGATCTTTAACTTCAGAGAAGTAATTTAAAGAAATTCAAAGGATGTGAATAAATTACCCTGGAGAATTGAAAAGTCAGAAAACAATGGTCAAATCAGGATAAATCCATTTACATTTAGTAAACAGTATTTTAAAATAAACAAACTCTTTGCTACTCAATCTCTTGGTGTCTCCTGTATTACTTGTAGACTCCTACACTATAGCATCTCTACATCATGCACAGCCTGTAGCTTTTTTGGCCAGATGACTCATTCCCAGACTACTAGAAAGGCCTAGACTTGAGCTTATATTGAACATTAAGTGTAGACAGCATGAATGTTTAACTAGTACAGCAAATTTAAAACCTAAGAAACTTGCCTCTATTTAAACAATATGTGTCACTCTAAAGTCCCTACATGAGTTAAGCATGACAGACACACTAGGCAGGCTAGTACTAAGGATACTGAAGAATGAGTATTCTGAATTTCAGGCCCGTTTTTACCATATAATGTGCTCCAGACCAGGCAAGGCTTCAAAGTGGGACCCTATTAAAAAAGGCTGTGAAAGTGAAGCTGGGGTTTCAGTATGGAACCCAAGATGTTGGAAATGCTAGAGTCACGAAATATGTTCCAGGAACAGCTGTATACAGGGAGTGGAACTAGTCCAAGAGAGGTATGCAACAGGCTACAAGACTGAAGGGACAGAATAATCTAAGATCCTTAGAAAGAAAGTCTCCTTTTATGATTGTATTTATATTTTGATCAAATTTTCCTCTTGCTCAACTTGTACATTCTTCTGACCTCTCTACTCACTTAACTCCATGTGCTTTCTCTTTCTTAAAAAGAAAGCACACACACATGTACATGCACATGTGTGCCCCTTCATACATATAGTCCCAGACACAGAGCATGGAGCTAAATGATTTGATCTTTTTTGCATGTTTAGTTTTGGTATTTTCTGATATTTTCCTCACTCTGCCTCCATTCCTCTCTTTTAGAATGGGAATGTGTAGTTTGTGTCAATTACATATTCAGAATATGTATTTCTTTATTTTTCAGTTTACAAAGACTATAGTTAAGAGAATTTACTAAATCTCAAGTGACTTTGAACTTTTAAATGACATTCAGATTATGAAAAACTATTCATAGTTTTAAATTAGTACTAGATACAATTTGCATACACAATCCTATGAACACCAAAATTTGCATACACAATCCTATGAACACCAAAATTGTTTAGATAAGACATTCCTCCTCTATACTCATGTATTTCAACACTAGCTCTCCAGTTAGTAATGTTGTTTGTAGACATTCTACAGCCTTGCTGAAGAAAATTTGTCCCTGGGGCAGGGATTGAGAGTTCATAGCCTGACCCTCATTGTTTGCTTTTCTGCTTGATGTTTTCAGTTGAAGCTATGATCTATACACTTCCTGCTCCAGCTGCCTACTACAATTCCCCATGTACTATCCATACACACTATTTAGAAATTCTCCTTCTGGACTCAAAAATCTAAACATAATCTATCTTCTATAAACTAGGTTGGTATTGAAGTTTTATCACAGCAACAAAAAAGTTATTGATACAATAGATAAATGTGTGGAGCTAGTAATTATCTGCAGTGATAATTACTAAAAAGATAACTATAGTATATTGTGTCTTTCATATGGGTCTTTGAATCTTTAGATTTATATATTTAAATTCCATTAACCATATAAGCCAGAGAATTTAACAGGATCATAGCATGGCCGTGGGGTTTGAGGGAAGGGTCATAGAATACAAATATTATGGAGGGATAGTGAGAAACAGTGGAAGGAGAAGAATTAAATGTGGTGTGGCTGAGATGGTAAGAAGAGAAGGGGAAAGTATTAACTAGCACTAAAGACCTTTGGAAAAATCCAAGAGAAACTTACTACTTACTGTAGAAGCCTTGTAAATGTATGCATATATTTGCATAAAATAATTTAAGTGGCGTTATCATATAACATAGGACTATGACTTTCCCTGACAACAAAGCTTATGAAATAAAAAGCCCAGACCAGGAATAGATTTTCTTTTCTAGATGTTAGTTGGTGGGGTCCCATAGACTCTCCAAATATTATGGGGTTTAACCATTGTGCTTTGAGAGTCTTCACAACTTGATGGTAGACTTTATTAGTGAAGACAAGACTTACTTGAGTCATAGAGCACTAAAGGATCAAGCTGCTACTAACAAGGAAGCCTTGCTGTTTAGCTTTCAATGCTCAGGAAGTTTCAATGACTGTTGTCAAAGTAGAAAAGTAACCATCATTCCTACCCAGCTGTGCACTCTAGAAGCTGCCATAATAAGTCAGCTGACAAGAGGCTGAATAGTATTGAGGTCCACAACTGTTCACTGTGCAGAGGAAGGAAGTATGGAGTGATAAGGCATAATGGAACATCTATATCACAAGCCCTCCTCATGGGGCTTAGGAATCATCATGGAAGAGAAGATGGCAAGATTAAGATCTGTGTGCTAAAAAGAAAATTACAAGAGCAAGAAGAAGTAAAATATCTGTGGTAAAACAGTATCTGTTGGACATGACATTGCAACTGAAGCCACAGGGACTGGATCTGTATATATAAGACTTGGAGAAGATGAAACCCAGCCAAAATCCTAGCATGTAACCAGAAGAGTCCACGAAATCCCACCCCTATTTCAGGAGCTACTGGTGGTTGTAAGAGGAGGAAGAGTCCATTCTATTTGAGGAGTAGACCATGAAAAGCCACCCTTGTTGCAATAAATGGTCTCACTGAGGTTCACATACAAACATCAGTATATGGACACAGTAGATATTAAATGATAGATAGATAAAGTACAAATTTGGGAGACTAAGGTAGTTAGATGGATGACAGAGAAATTGAAACAGTAAGAATGGAGGGAAGTTTTATCCAAACACATAATGAACACATGTGACTTTTAAAAACAATATCTCTTAAATTCATAATATATTGGAAAAATCATTACAAGAATGAAGAGGTCACTTAAAGCTGCATGTTCTTTCTGACAAAGACCAGTAATATTTTAACTATCCATACCCTAAATTATTTCCAATATTGTTTATATATAAATAAAAAGAATTGTACATATGTTGTTCTATTTTATATATTAAATATATGAATAGCCACACATACTTTATACAAAAGTTACAATATAAAATACATATATGAAGAAGATTACAAAAGTAGAAGCTGCATACATAGTACCTATAATAATGTTTGTTTGTAACTACATCCTTGTATGAACATACATCTTACCTTTATGAAAATGTCTTCTAGAGCACTATTGAAAACCTACTTGCATGTTATCAATAAAAATTTATTGACTTCCATAATTACAACATTCTTAAATGCTATGAAAAAAACAACACTGCTATTCACACATATACATCACTACACTTAAATCAGGGGAGTTGATTTCTATAATGCTTCATTCAAGGAGAGTAACAACAGACTGTCTGCATGATCTTAATCATCTAAATGTGTTTATCTCACTAAGTATCATGATTCACATATCTCTTGGGTAGTGCACTTACTTATAATGAAGAATAAATCAGGTTAAAATTACTGTAAATCAAGTTTCTGCAGATGAATTTCTCTGCTTTAGAAATGCTAATCTGAGCACCTGCTTCATTTTGTCACGATGGTTAGAGTTAATTTACAAATGTTATTTTTCTACTGCATGTGATTCAAGAATTGATTGTGATTGGATGACTGTCGCCTTGACATTACAGAAATCAAAACACCTGTTTGCTAGAGGAATGCAATAAGGAGTATTTTCTTTTCAAAGAATGGCATAGAGTAAACTAACACCTATGAGCGTGAGAGAAACGTCACACTTTATTCTAAATTGAAGTACATAAAAGAGGCTAGGAAGGATACAATTTATTTTTATTTTCATAGAATTAGAGTGAAAAAAAAAAACAAGTTAAAATGAGTTAAAAATAACAGGAACCCAAATATTGGGAGGTAATAAATGCACAGTTATTTGGGGTTGATTTTATAACGTCTTTGTATAAGGAAATTCATCTTTTTAAAACCCCACTTTTTATCTTTTATGCAAAGAGATAAATAATTGTAAGCAAAAGGATATGTTAAACTATTTTACATAATGTAGTATTTTAATATTTAATGGAAGATAAATACTATATGTTTAGAGCTTCTATGTATAGTGTAGTCTAAGACTGATACTAATATGCCATACCTTTTAAATTTTGAAATTTATATTTAATAAAAATAACTACAAAATATCTTTGTATGTGTGAGAAATAGTCCATAACAAATATGATACATGTAAATATCTAAAAATCCTTATGATAAAATACATGAACTTTTTTGAATAGCCTTTAGGAATATTTAAGAGTATCTGGTTTTTACTTTTACTTTGAAGCTTTATACAGATAGATATATAATAAATTTAGTTGTTAACACTCTACATTACCATCGCATGTTGCCCCTCTCCTGGTGAAACCCTCCCAACAAGCCTCCTTAGTTGGAGTTTAATAAAATGTATTTTGTATTTATATTTTAAATTCGTGTGTATGTATGCAAATGTTGATATATTAAAAAATGATTATTGTAGTCTAGGATATGGCTCAGAAGCTAAGAACATATACTTCTCTTGTTGAAGCCTTGAGTTTGTTATTCAGCATTCACATTATGCAGCTCTTGACTACTTGTAACTTCAGCTTGGGGCATATAATGGCCTCTTTGGATGGATACAGGTATTCACAAATGAATATATTCATTCAGATACATGTAATTTAAAGTAAAATAAATATTTTAAGATCTTGATTATACTGAATCCCTTTTAATGTATCATCCTTCTGCCTGCATCAAGTACTATATGAAGTGGATATTAATTTTTACTTTTTAGATTTTAGATTTTTTTACTAATTTCATTATTTGACAGTTTCATCCATGCATAAAATGTTTCCTGATTGCTTTCACTTCTATCTTCTCATCTCCTTCATACCCCTATCAACCCTTTCATCTCTACTAGTTCATTTTCCATAGTCATGGGCTTTGGCTTTGTTTTACAGCACATTTGTTTTAACCAGTGTCATTTGTGACACATTTTTGGAACTACCCATTCAATCTTATGCTATCTTCAGTGGGAAAACAACTAAAGGCACCTATTTCTCATCTCCTTGAAAACTATCAGTAATAAATAGTTTACCAGCAAGATATAATGCCTGCCATTCCATTCTTCCTTGACTGACCCACGTGCAGATCCATGTATGAATCTCCAGCTACTGTGAATAATTTATTACAAAGCTGTGTGTTTCCAAGGATACAACATTTTGTAATGATTCTATCTTCTAACACATTTCTCCATATCTTTCTATTTTTTTTACACAATGTTCCCTGACAAAAGGAATGCCATACATAACCATTTAGATATGGAGAACCCATTTATCATCTATTCTCATCACTTTGTGCAATCATGAGTCTTCAAAATTACTACCAGGTACTGGAAAACAAAGCTTTTCTGATTAAGGCTAAGAGTAGCATTTGTCTATGAATCGTACACAAAATATGCTTGTTGGTATATCTATTTGCTAAAATAACAGCATCCTCTACCATAGGTTTTATTTTTATCAACTTTGTATTGTCTCCTGCAGAGTCGTTCTTAATTCCAATTAAACTGCATTTTGTTACCTCTATAACAATAGTTCCACTTATACAAATAGTCATATTTTTTGGCAGATTGGTCTTGTTGATGGTAGGATTCTTAGCTGAAAAGACTATTGAAGAATTTTCTGTACCGGAATCTGAGATTCCTAACACTATGAATGCTAGTTAGTATGGAGGAAGTTTCTAATGCAGTTCCAGTTTGATTTTTCCTTGTCTTGTGTCCAAAGTACATGGTTTCTTCAGCTGCAGAGCTTGATATGATTCTGCTGGGTAGACAATAGAAATATCAAGTGCTTGTATTGTTTGCGAGATATTAGAGATATTCCTAACCAACGAATTACAAGGAGGCATCGCAACTGAGATGCTACATGTTTTTAAAACATATATTTTAAATTTAGTTACAAGAATATAATAGATTTCGAAAAGGTGCTTCCAGACATCATTACCCTTGCTTTTGTTCCATCATTCCATAATCTCCAATATCTTTTTGCTTATAACTTTTCATATCTAATGGTCTTCCTCTCTTCTGTCATATTGTCTGTATTCACCCCCCTTAAGTCATACCCTTTTCTGGTCTTATACTAATTTCTTTATCTTTACAGATATAAATTGAACATATAAAATTAGGGATACAAAGCCAAGATTCCCATGTGAAGGAAGACACAGAATTTTGTTTCTATACCTGTGTTGTTTCACTTGATATATTTTTTCAGCTTCATTACCTACAAATTTCATAATTTAATTTTCCTTTAAATAAGAATTAAACTTCCTTTTATTTATGTCATATAGTTTCATGATCTATTCATCAGTTGGTAGATATATGAGCTGATTCCATTTTCCACCTATTGGTAGAGTAACATTGAACATGGTGTCTATATAGTAATGAACAATCTTTGGGGTATACATTCAGGAGTGGAATAGCTGAGTTATACTGCAGTTCTATCTCCAGGTTTTGCTTTGTTTTTATTTCCACACTGTTTTTTATAGTGGCTGTATCAGTGTCCCTACAATAACAATACATAAGAGTTCCCCTTTCTATTCTCTACAGCATTTGTGTCATTTGGTTTCTTGATAAGAACCATTTGACTGGATGAGATAAAAGCTAAATACAGTTTTAATTTGCATGTCCTTTAATACTGATGGTATAGAACACATCTTAAATTGTATATTGGTCAATTATATTTCTTCTTCATGAATTCTCTATTCATCCTTATAGCCCATATTTGACGAAGCTGTTTGTTTGATGTTCTATTTTTTGTTTTTATATATTATATATATTATATTTAGATATATTATATTTATAATATATATTTTATATATTTATATAATATATATTACATATATTTATATATAATATATTTATATATATTATAGAAATTAATCCTTTGTTGCATGTTGGCAAATATTTTATCCTATTTTATCAAGTGCTTTTCCTCTCAAAATATTTGAGCTATGTAAAAGCTCTTTAGTTTCATGAGGTCCCATTTGTCACTATTTTGCCTTATTTCCTGATCAACCGCAATCCTAATATAAAGTCCTTGTTTATGCTTACATGCTGTAACATACTTTCACCCCTGTCTTCTACCAGTTTAAGAATTTGAGGATTTATAGTGAAATCTTAAATTCATATGGTGTTGAATTTTTGTGTAAGATGAGAGATAGAGTTTTAAGTTCATTATTCTACTCCCAGGAGCCATCTAGAAGAAGCTAAAACCTTGCAGGTGATCTTGCTGAGATGGTTTCACAATGGACCTTAAAGCTATGATTGATTCAGTCCTTTAGGCAAGGTCGAGGAGATTACATTGAGGGGAGATTCCTGCTATTAATATGCTTTTCCTGTTGTTATTAGATATATATAAAAATCACTAGGTATTTGTCCACCCTTTTGAGCAGATTTCTTTAGAACAATGAAGATGTTCTGCCTTCTAGTAATGCTATGTAGATAAATAGATGATTTCTTAATTCTTAATGATGATTTTATAAAAGGTCCTGAAATTATTATAGTAATTATTAAACCCTTTTATAATAAGGAGTGCTATTAAGTCCTTTCTGATATCAAAATTACAATGAGAACTCTGTCTGTCAAGTGTCACGAGTTAATTGCTTCTGAGATAGAAAGTAGGCATTTACAACATAGAACACATTCCAGGAGATTGTAAAGCAATTAACCAAAGGTTATACAAAGGGAACTTACCATTTATTGTAGGTACAAGGACAGAAGATAAAATATTGACTGGGTATACAAAACTTCAATCATAACTTAGTTGTGGTTTTTACCTCTCCATGAACCTTTAGAGCTATTGATAATGAATGTTTAGTCTTAATGGATACATATGTAAACATTCTCTGTTGTAAACTTCTTATGCAACTTAGATTTGAATTTAAGTTTAAACTTTGTGAACTTTTTGAAATAAATAAATAAGTAAAGGGATGCTTAGAAAAAAAAACCATGTGATCTATTCTCCTAGAAAATGTACAAAGGCTAGGAATATTATATTGCATTGGGAGAAATGGCATTACCATGTTGAGCAGAAGGAGAGAGCAAGACATGATAGAGAAGGAGAAATTCAAAGGGAACTTAGAAATTAAGAATGATATGCAGAACGCAGAAAGAAAGAGAGGCAAATAAGAAAAAGCAGAGAGATCAGAAAGAGCAGGCAGACTTCTTACCTTGGGATAGAACAGGTCTTTTCTTAAGAGCAACGCAGGTTTAGTCCTACTAAAGAGGACAAAGATTTCTTCTTACAGACTTGGGTTTGATTCATTAAGCTATAAAATGGTAGAAGCTTTTTCGTTCTCCTTGCAATAAAGTTTGGAGCTCATTTTTTATCCAAAATGAGTGAATTCCTTCTGCACTGGCACTTGGCCTTTTGCTCCAAATGCATATGTAAATATGGATGTGTGTATGTGTGAGTGTGAGTCTGTGTGTGTGTGTGTGTGTGTGTGTGTGTGTGTGTAATTATGAGATAAGTATGTAGGTAAGCCCAAATGGTTTGCATGACAATCTATGAATATGTATGCATGAACTTGTATATGAATTTATTTGAATTAATGCATATTTGCTTGTGTAAAAACCTTTCCTTCTGCGAATGTGACTCTGTAATTCAGTAAAATCTTATTACTCCAAACCTCCCTTACAGTGGTTTCTTCTCTTTTGGACAAGAGAGGAAAAAGCCCTAGCAATTAATTCTTTACTTAATTCCTTCTGTTAGGATATGGGTGTTATTCCTCCAAACCCTCAGAATGAACAATAAAAATTTTAGAATTTTTTAGGCATTCTAAGCAAGAATTCAGTATAGTTATAGAGTTAGAAGGTCAGAGAACATCAGTCTTTAAAGCTGCCTCTAAAACCATCAGTCTTTGAAGCTATCTATATCCCACTTCAATGTCCAACATTGAAGTGGGATACAGATACAATCCATGGGAATGGATTGAAGTGGGACATACTTCTCTGTGTCCCACTTCAATCCATTCCAGGCCAGGCAAACTCCTGGCATTCTACATGTGAACATTGTTTTCTCAATTTTGTTCGTTGAAGATATCTTTTCTCCTATGTGTGTTATTAGTGTGTGTATAAGCCAAAATGTCTGGAATTGTGTGAGCTTCTGAGTCTTCCATTCATTTCCATTGATCTTACTGTCTCCTTTTATGCCAACATCATTCTGTTTTTATTACTATATCTTGATAGTACTATAAAGATCACTATACACTGGTATAAAGATACACTATATAGCAGACTCGTAGATTCTGTTACAAAAGTCTTAGAAGCAATCAACATTTTCAGTAAAGTGGCAGGATAAAAATTAACATAATAAAGTATATAAGGTGTATATAGTGTTAAAGATCAGGTATATTGTTAATCCCAAAGATGCAAAGAGAAACATCACCACACAAATCATCATGGCCAAATTAACTAAAGAAAGCTTTTGCTTTTCTGTACACATGGGATGCTTTCTTGTAAGTCAGGATTCAAGAAGTCAGCCCTTTACATGAGGAAAATATGGCTTTTAATAGGTCAGAGATGGCAGTTTCCAATTGGGGTTTAGGAGGACAAAATAGATAATGTAACAGAAGTAGAACATAACTCTTTTTTGTGTAGAACTGCCTTTGTTGTCTTTAGTCTTTCATGTTTTCCTATAAATTTTACAATTTCTTTCTTTGTTTTAAAGAATGGTTAGTGCGTTTTGATGATTATTATGGCATTGAATCTCTAATTTTGGTAAGATAGTCATTTCACAATTTTTATTCTACTAGCCCATGAGTATGGAAGATTCTTTTTAAAAAAACAACTTGTTTTTTCATTTACTTTTTAAACTCCATATTTTATTCACACGCCCCTCCACCCTCTGACTGTTCTGCATCCCATACCTCCTCCCCACCCCTGTCTCCAGGAGCTTCTTCCCACCCCTTCACCTCCCCACACCCCACCTGACCTCTAAACCCCCTGAGTCCTCCAGTCTCTTGAGGGTGAGGTGCATCATCTCTGATTGAAGGTATTGCTTGAGTGTATTTTGAATGGAATTTTTCCCCATTCCTTTTCAGTTTGTCTTTCAATGATATGTAGAAAAATGCATCCTCCCTCCCGCTTGACAGGATCTCTGTATGTAGCTTGGCTAACCTAGAATTCACCCTTTAGACCAGTATGGCTTCAAACTCAGAGATCAACCTGCCTTGGGCTCCCAAGCACTGGGATTAAAGTGTTGCAACACTATGTCAGTTTTTATTGTGTTAATTTTCATCCTGCCACATTACTGAATATGTTGATTGATTAGCAGAATGTAAGAGTCTCTAATTTATATCTTCATATTACATACAAACAAGAACACTTTGCCTTCTTTTTCTGTGTATATTCCTTTTATTTTCTTCCTTTGTCTTATTGCTATAACTAAGACTTTGAACATTATCTTGAACATGAATGGAAACTGTCAACAGACCTTTCTTGTTTCTTACTTCAATGGGATTGCCATGAGTTTTTCTTAATTTAGAGTAATATTGATATGGCTTTGCTATATATAAACTTTATTTTATTGACATATGTTCCTCACAACTCTACTGTATCTAGAGCTTTTTTAACAATAATATATTTATTCATTCTTTAACAATTTCCTATAACATATTTTGGACAAATTCCCTCCCTTTTGCTCAGTCTTTCCTAGGTCCATTCTTATCTTCCTTATGAACTCACTTCATATTTTCTCTCTCTCTCTTTTTTAAAAGGCCAATTTTGTTGACACTTGCACAGAGAGGTTATGTATACTTACAAGGGAGTGTGCTTCACTTACCAGGGGATCAAATTCTTAAAGTACTCCCTCTTCCAGGAGCTATCAAATGCCAAGAGTTCCACAGCTGTGGGTGGAATTGTATTCCCATCTTTCTTCCTGCTTGTTAGTATTTTGTATGTCTTGACTTACGTAAGGTCCTATGCCCACTGTCACAATCACTGTGAATTCATATGTTCAACTGCCTAGTTATGTTTGAAAAACATGGCTGTTTCCTTGTAGCTATTCACTCCATCCAGTTATTAAAATCTTTTTATCTTCTCTTTCCAGACGATCTCTGGGCTTTGAAGAAAAGAGCTGAGCATTTGGCTCTACGATATTTTTCATTAAAAGATGTTAAATTTTGTCAAAGTCTTGTAGGTATCTGTTGAAATGACCATATGCATTGTGCTCTAAAACCTTTTATATGATTTATTACAGTTAATCACTTGTGTATGTTGTACCATCTCCTGGATAACTATGTGTTTATTAAAAGATAAAGAGATATATATGTTCTATGGGTGTGGGGGGGGGAGGTATGGGAGGAGGAGGTTTCTCAGCCAGCCCATGCTGAGGCATCCCTTCCCCTTGAGGGACCAGCCACACCATGGTATAATATAAAATAGAGTTTATTAAGGGCATGGGGAGGGGAGCTAAGAGGGTAGTAGAGGCAGAGAAAGGTAGAGAAAAGGAGAGAGTAGAGAAGTAGAAGCCAGATGTCCATGACCATGTAGAGAGAGGGGGGGAAGGGAATGGAGAGAGGGGGGGAGAGCAAGGGTGCAAGAGGCAAGGTAAGAGAGCAAGAGAGGCAAGAGAGAAGAGGGGGCAAGCAGCCCCTTTTATAGTAGGCCAGGCCCACCTGGCTGTTGTCAGGTAACTGTGGGGTGGAATTTAGACAGAATGCTAACATTCCCCCATTTTGGTTTAATTAAAAAGAAAAATTAGAAAGAGACAATGGCAAAGCAGGAATAGGTTCGTCATAATATCTGACGGCTTCATGCTGGCATTGGGGGCGATGTCTGTGGGGAACATAGAAGAATGGAAGTAGGAGATGTTTGTCCAATCTTAGGAGAGTTGGCTGTTTCCTTGCTGTCCATGGTCTGTGAAGCCATTTAAGGATAGGTCAGAAGGAACAGATCCAGTAGAAGCATCTGTGTCTGAGAGGGGAATGGAGCATCTAGAGGTTGCTTCTCTGGAGCTGTCCTGGGTGTAGTAGGCGCCTGGACATGACAGGATGCTGACACACATTGTTATAGGTAGAGAAATAGATTATGTACGTTTGGGAGAAAGAAAATTTTTCTTAAGATGTACATTTGAAACTCAGAGGAATCCCATCCTTTGGAATAGGTAGTAATTGGGAACTTTGGGCAGATGTACTTATCTGGACAGAGTCTATTGGGTCCATGAAATGTAGATCTGAGTGGATTTTCTGTAGCTTCTAAGTTTATAAAAGACATAACAATATGAGTTAACAATATGAACAGTCTTTAAGATGAGCCTTTGTGGAGCAGAAGGGACAAGATTAAAAAGTTGAAAAAGTTGGATCGTATAGTGGAATGGTTTATTAGAGTTGGACAAATTTATAGGAATTCAGATAACAGGGCAGTGTCATGGCAAGAAGAGGAAACATGAAACATTTATTTAATGGAAACTGAGTTTAGGTAAGGAGATAACAGATTGCATCTGTGAAAGCTTCGCTGTCTATGTAGTCAGAAGTCTGAGAAAGAGTAAACAATAATCTAGCACTTATATTATTTAAACAATGACAGAGTCCACTAGTCAACAGTTCCCTAGTCTCTGTGGCAACTTCATGACAGCTTGGGCAGAGTAAGTCTGGCTTTTAAGTGCCTAAGACACAGGGCTTTTTCTCTGTGGAATGGATACACGTGACATGAGAAATGTCTTACCTTGGTTTAGACAATACAAGTCATTTGACCCAGTGTATCCAGTTTTGTCCACTGTGTTTTTCACAATGTAGGCAGTGTCCTGCTGCTATGTCCACATCTTCTGAGACCATCTACAATCTTGGGCCAACTGTTAAAGACTTTGGGAATTCTGTTTAAGAATTAAGAAACTTCTGACAGGATTGAGAGCAATATAAATTGGTTATAACTGGAAAAATTTAATGTATTAGCAAAGAGATATATGGCTAGGACCAAAGTTAAAAAAAAAAAAAAAAAAAAAAAAAAGCTGGCAGCAGTAGCATAAGTGGTGACAGGACCGGAATAAGAGCTAATAGCAGTTGCTTGAGATCCAACTGTGTTAGCAGGCAAGCCATGGGAATGCCTAAGCTGCAGAGTGAGGGGCTGGGTGGTGCAGTTGAGAGGTGGGTGTGACTGGGTGGTGGGTGGCTGCAAGCTGCAGCAGTGATAGAATGTGGGGCGAGACTTCCTACTAGCAACCAGAGTCCAAGTGGGTGTGTTCTATTTCCCAGCAATGTACACACACTATTCTTGTAGCAGACTGCACCACTACCAGGCAGAGAGAGAGGGAACGAGAAAGAGGCTTGCTTGTGCAGAAGCAGCTTCTCAGACAAGGTGAAGGGCTGTTTTAGGGGCAGATAGGGGGTTGTCAGGGCCAAAGCTGCATTTCCTGTGGCTGAGAGCTTTGTTAGGGGCAGCAGGTGGTCGCACAGGCATGGGAAAGCAAGTCTATGGGTAGGGGCCTCTGGCAGGATGCGAAGGGCAGGGTAAGATCCACCTTTCTGACTGAGAACTGAGAGCAGAGCTAAGGAGCAAAGGAGGTAGGGCAACAAATAGGACCCCCTGCAGGGGCATAGTCAGACCTACTTCCCTGGCAAACTAGCTGAACCAGTGGTTGAGCAAGCCTCAAATGGGGAGGGGCTGAAGATGGGAGAGTCTGCACTACAGGTCTTTAGTGAGAAAGTGCCAGTTTAGCAGAGATGGAGAGAGATTGTTTTAGACTAAGACATCCCATTAAATAGAGACAAAGTCTACGAAAGATTGACCACTGAGCAAGAGAATAGGATTATTGACTGCCCATACCAGCATTCTGAGGGCATCAATAACCCAAGAGAAATTCTAGCACAGGCCAGATTGCCAGGTCTTCATGTGGGAGCCTGTGGGCTAACACTCAGAGACAGTGCTCTTGAGCCAGAGACCAGTTCACCCAAGCCCCGGATTCTCAGAGGTGGTGGTGGTGGCGAGAAAGAAACTGTCTCCAAGGAGAGAAAATCTCAACCAAGGAACGGCAAAAGTCTTAAAACGAGAGTCAAGGCAGCACAGGGGTAGTTCTGACCTCAAGAACCCTTCTCTGGGACCATGGATGGTCACTCTGACCAGTGGGAATAGGGGCTTACTGGTTCTTCTGAGCTAGAAAGTGTGGATCTCTTATGGTGGCTGAGGTGGGATGCAAACCTGCAGAGTTTCTAATCCTGGGTTTCGGCTCCAATAATGTGTTTATAAAAAGTTAAAGAGATGGGGAGGAAGGGAGGTCTGGGGAAAGGGGGTGACTTGGTGGGCCCATGCCCAGGCATCCCTTCCCCCTGAGGGACCAGCCACACCTTGGTATAGTATAGAATAGAGTTTATTCAGGGCATGGGGAGGGGAGCTAAGAGGGTAGTAGAGGCAGAGAAAGGTAGAGAGAAAGAGAGAGTAGAGAAGTAGAGGCCGGCCATGACTATGTGGGGGGGGGAGGGAATCGGGAGAGAGGGGAAGCAAGGGAACAAGAGAGGAGAGAGAGAGAGAGAGAGAGAGATTGTGATTTGGGGGCAAGCAGCCCCATTTATAGTGGGTCAGGAAAACCTGGCTGTTGCCAGGTAACTATATGGAGGAGCATACCTGGCTGTTGCCAGGTAACTATGCAGTGGAGTTTAGACAGAATGCTAACAATAACCTGAGATGGACAAAAACAAAACAAAACAAAAACAAAAGCCAAACAAACAAAGGTCAGTTACTAAAACCAAAACATCTAGGTATCAGTAAATGTTCTTTTTTTCCTCCCATTCTAATTTCCAAATACTTTGTTAGGTGTATCACTTCCATGTTTTTCAGACAAAATAAGATAGTTTCATGCTTTATTCAAGTGTCAGATTAAATTCATGAAGTTAGTTTAAATAGCTTAAATTTTTAAGCCTTGATTTATGGACCAATATATGATCTATTTTAGAGAAACTTGCATTTCTCTATTTGTATTGCACTACTGAGGAGAAGGAAAACTCTGTAGTGACAGGATGGAATATTCTGTAGATGTCTACTACATTTGGTGCATATTATTAAGCCACACTATTTCTTAAATTTTTATAAGACAACCGGTTTATTTGGTGAAACTGGTTATCTACTATTGCTATAATGTGGTAAATCTGTGTCTAATGGCTACTAGTGTTTGTTTTATGAAAATGAGAACTTCAGAGTTTGGAGCAAAATTGTTTGCAGATATCCACTTGTATGAGGGTTAAGGGGATCTTCTTCATCTTTCCTGATCAGGGAGCCTGGCTGTAGCTGTCCAGCAGCCATGGATGAACTAGATCTACCTAAAAGGGGGGGGGGGGGAGTGGAAATGAAAATGGACAGATGGGGTGGAGAAAAGAATGAAGCCAAGACAAAGTTTCTGATCTAGGCTCAAAGTTAAACATTCTGCACAGCCTTTATCTATGGCCCACAGACCCCATCCTTTGTTTCAGCTGGGTTGAGTTGCAAAGCAAGCTTAGTGAGTGGTCAACTCCTCAGCCTTCCTGTAGGAAATTGCAAATGAAGCAAGGCCAGAAGACTACAATTAGATTGTAAAACTATCATGGGTTTGTTTAGCCTTCTCAGGGATTGGGAAAAGGCACAATTCCCCCTTTTTTGTTTTTTTAATGATGAGCTGGATGTCAGGCACAAGATTTACTTGTTTTCCATAATCCCATAATCCCATCTTGGGTAAAGAATGGCTAAGTGACTGTGTCTGTCTTAGGTCCGTGTCTATATTGCTTATTCTTACCTGTCAGGGAGATAAAACATAGCTTTTGATGTATGTCTCTTCTCTTAGGTAGATAGGAGTTTACTCCTACCTGTCCCTGGCTACTGGCCTTTAAAAGCACACTCTTTTCCATTCAGATCAAAGCCACATGGACATATAAATATGCACTCAATGTATTTCTTCATAGCGATGAATAACTGCCATGGTGAATAGCTGAGCTTGCTGAAAGTGATCCTTTGTGAAGGCAACAAATCTGTTTAAGATACAAAGCCCAAAAGTCAAAAGGAACAAAATTTTAAGTAATGGTTCAAACAGTGTAGAAATCAAAGTTGTAAGCCATGGGAAAGTGGA
This sequence comes from Rhynchomys soricoides, assembly GCA_019843965.1. NCBI lineage: Eukaryota > Metazoa > Chordata > Mammalia > Rodentia > Muridae > Rhynchomys > Rhynchomys soricoides. The sequence goes on along the minus strand of JADRCH010000005.1, from coordinate 4,626,538 downwards.
GAATTGGGATTGAAACCCTCCCTGATTCTGTTCTTTTTTCTCTTTTCCTTTTGGTTAGTCCTACTCAAACATTAGCCATAAAATCCCCTACTATTCCTGAATGATGAATGTAAAAGTACCATTCTTCATGGAAGACTGTACATAGTCCTCCCTCTTTGATTAGGAGCTTAAACACATGCACTAACACTTGTCCAAAATCCAGATTCTGTCCAATTTTATGCATTGCAAATGTAACTTCAAAGAACTGTAACTGATTTCCAAATATGTTTCTGAAAATGTCCAGAAACAGCCCTCCAAATGAAGACTGTCATTTCCTTTTATGCAATATTAGATTAATTTCTAGGCCAGTTCATGATTGATTCAGAATAACTGGTCACATTAAAGGAAAGAGAAGAGTCATTATGACTTCTCCTTTTGATTAATTTTTCTAAGTCAGTTTCCAGAGACTTCATGTTCTCTGTCCCACAATGTCTAAAAGCTTGAAACAAGGCAGCTTGTCCAATCTGGGATATAGACAAGCAAAGGTGGGTCAAGAACATATGTCTAAACCATCTTTTGTATTACCATTGTCAGAGCACTCAGCAAGCTCATAGATGAGCAACATTCTTTGTCCTAGCATCAGCATGTCACACCAATCACTCTGGCAGCTAGCACACTTCTGCAGCATCCTGTGGAAAAAACAGAAACATGCCCTCTTCCCCATGTTAAATACCTGCTTGGGATTATGCCATAGTCCAATAAGTGAATCCTTCCATTTCACCTAGGCATAAGCATGCCTAGTTGTAGGGTGTCATAGACACTCAGCAGAGAGTTCGTTGGCATCCAATTTGTAAAATTTTAAAATAAAAAGCATAATTTAAATAATTTTGTGGTGTACTGGGATGTAATTCCTCCTTTTATTTTATTTTATTTTATTTATTTATTTATTTATTTATTTTTATGAAGATACTGTTTTAAAGTTCCACGTGCCTGTTCCACAACACCTTGTCCTTTAGGATAATAAGGAATCCCAGTTATATGGGTAATATTAAATTGTCTAAAAATCATCTCAAATGCTTGAATGTAATAGACAGTACCATTATTTGTTTTAATCTGATTTGGAACACCAAGTATAGAAAAACATTGCAGAAAATGACTAATTACATTTTTTTGTTGCTTCTCCAGTTAAAGCAATTGCAATTAGGAAGCCTGAAAAGGTGTCAATAGTCACAAGTACATATTTCAATTTTCTAAAATCAGAAATATGAGTATTATCCATTTGCAATAATTGATTAGGTATAAGTCTTTGAGGATTAACACCATTATGTAGTACAGGTAGAAATGAAGGATAAGTCTTTAAAATTTGATGTGCACATTCTCTAAAAACACCATATTATTGTCTCAAACTAATACTATTTGGATGATGTAAAGAATGAAATTGTATAGCCAATTGTTCCTGTAAGGTCTATAATCTGCCTGGTATACAAATCTGCAGTGGTATTGCCTAAGGGATCTAGGAAATTTATTATGAGCTCTTAAATGTCCTATAAAGTATGGAATAGTACATGTTTTTAAATGAAGCTGTATTTGCATAAATAATTGCAAAATTTGAGGAGTGGCAGTATCTAAAAAGGGAACAATTTCAAGCAGTTGTAAACCCAGAGCTATATATTGGATATCAGGATACAAATTAAAAGCTTGATTTTTCAACATTTCAAAAACAGTAGCTACAACACATAATTCAATCATTTGTGCTGAACTGTGGAAAAACTTAAAGAGAATAAACATATGATACAATTGTGTATACTGCATTCCCATTAAAGGAGTAAATTCAGTAAGCACTTTATCCATGGGCTGCATGCATAAATTTATGGGAAATACCAAAGTATGTATAGAGGCAAATTCTAACAACTTGTCTTTTGGATAATGATTATCAAATTTGCCTTAAACCTTTGCACATGCAATAGGCCAAATATCAGTATTCTGCAATAACCAATTTAATTGCTGTTTGGAATAAAAAATAAACATTTTATCAGGTTCTTTCCCAAAATACTTTCATGATTCTATTCTACAATTCTGTATTAACATAGCAACAGTTCAAACTTTGCTTGGTTTCAAATAAAAATAGGCTGTTCAAACTTTACTTGGAGGTGAAGAAAGATGACTCCACATTAATGGTACCTTTTGCCAAAGAACTGCTGTGGGCACATGAGTAGTAATAATGAAACAGCCAGCAATTGATCTAGAGTCTATATAATGTATCTGTTGTTAAGTAATAGCTTCTTCTACTTTCTGAAAAGCTATTCATCCTTCACCAGTTAATTTGCATCCCCCTTGAGAATATCAAACAGAGGCTTAAGTCCTCCTATGGTGAGCTTAAGGTGAGGTCTTAGCCAATTAACATCTCCTAGAAGCTTTCCAAAGTAAGTAAACTTTTCTTATTTGAATTTTCTGTGCCACAGTTTGTTCAGGATATAACTGAGGCCCCAAATGTTGAAAAAGATATTGCCTTTAAATCTTTTCTGGAGCAACAACTACTCTAAAATTTTAAAGCTCTTTGTATAAGAACAATGGCTTATAGTAAAACTCCTTCAGAGGGATCAGCTGATAAAATACCCTCCATATAATGAATAATATACACTGAAAGATTCAAAGTCCTAACTTCTTGTGTTGAAGCAGTGACATTTTCTTTTACATAATTTAGGGTTATTTGCCTTTCCTTGAGGCAAAATTTTCCAATGATATCACTTCATGGGTTCTTTAAAATTACAAGCAAGTTCACTAAATGCAAACCTCCCCATAGTCACCCACCTGGGTGCAAAGGAACAGTATAAAATCAATCCCCCAAATCTATATTAATTCTATGTGCATTTTCTGAAATGGCAGCTAGAACAGGCAAGCCAGGCTGCAATGCCTCCACAAGTTCCATAGCCTCATTAACCTTTCATAAATCTTAAATTTGAACTTTGTTTTGGATTAATGGAATAATCACTCCCTTGGAGGTGAGTGAGTACATCAGATAAAGGCCAAGTTGAAGGCCAATCTTGTCCTCTAATAATTGATACATCAATCCCAGTATCTATTAATACTTTCAAACATTTTTCTTCAATTAGTAATTTAAGGTTAGGTCTCTTATTAGTAACAGTTTGAACCCAGTGCACATCAAAGGAACCAAAACCACCTTATCGTCTTTTACTTTTATGGGAACTAAAACAAGTTGAGCAATTCTTTAGTTAGCAGGTAGAGTAATACTGGCATGGGGAAAGACGCCACACTTTTATTTCTCCTGCATAATCATTATCTACAACACCTTGATAGATCTGTAATCATGTTATAATAATGCTGCATCAGCCTAAAAAGTAATCCCCAGGTCCCTGGAGGCAAGAGCCCAAAATCTCCTGTAGGCAAGGTTTGAACTCCCATTTCTGAGGTCAATACTGTGTGGATGGCAGAACTGGGTTCCAATCCTGCACTTCTTGGGATTGCTCTGATAAGTTCAGAAATGGAGTTTCTTGGCTAGGAAGCAGCCTCATGGCCCCAAAAGCTCCCTGTTATGAGTGAGTGCCTTGGGGTCTGAGGCTGACTCCTCCTCCCCAAGGAACAAGCAAGGCAATAAACACCTTTCTAATGGCTTGTCAGGATTACCAAAACAAAAGGAATGCCACACAAGCCTCTCTGAGGCTGTTCTGAGCTTTGCATTAACTCAAATGTAAATGTTTATGGTAGTCCCCCAAAAGACAGCAGTCATAGCTAGACTCTGGTTTTATAAGGGTCCAATTTCTGTCTCCAAAAATTCTACCAGTTGCTTTTAGCAGTCTATCCACAAATTCCTAAAATGGTTCACCAGGACCTTATTTGATACTAGATAAATTCCCACTGAGATCTCCTCACCAATCCTGGGGGGTTAAATTTGCTTCTACCACTGTAACTAATAAAGATTGTGTAAAAGGGGACAGCAGGCCAGTACTGTGCTACACCTGTTTTAACTCCCCCATCACTCTCTCCCCCACACCCCGCATCCTTTCATTCTAAGGTAGTATCTATTCTTGAATAGCAGTATTTTTCTCTGCACAGTGAAAAAATAGATACTATTCTCTGATCCAATAAGCAAGCCTGTGAACTTTAACTAAAGAATTTAATGAAAAGGTTTGCAAAATTACTATTGAAAGATGTGTACTAATTGCTATCTTGTTATATTTGTTTTTTCAGTCCCACTTTTCATAACCATTACCAGCATCATTCACTTTTATCTTTAAATCTCCTGAATGTGTTTATTCTTCACTTGACTCTGAAGCATCCAGGATTCTCTACAGGATGGATTTATACTCTTAATTTCAATTAGCCTCTCTTTGCCATAGGAAGATTTTCTCCATTAGCTACAATGGATAGTTTTGCTAGATAAAGAATTGTTGAGTGGCATCTGTGTTCACTCAGAACTTGAAACATGTTTCTCAAGCTCTTCTGGCTTTTACAGTGCCCATTGAGAAACTGGTGGTAATTTTGACTGGTCTGTCTTTTTATGGCATTTGTGCCTTCTCTTGCATCTTTCAATCAATGCCCATTCATGGGTCTGTATAGCTAACATTTACACTATAATTTGGGGTAGAGAGCTTCTTCTGCTTCCAAAACTATTTAGCATTCTGTGTCCCTCTTGTACCTTAATATAAACCACTTTTCCTAAATTTCAGATATTTTTTTCTCCATAGTTTTACGAAATATATACTCCATGCCTTTAGCTTTCAAATTCTTTCCTTTTTCTTTGCCCACCATTTGTAGATTTGGTCCGTTCATTGTGTTCTGGAGTTCCTGAATATATTTTTTTGATACTTTATTTACATTTCAAATGCTTTCCCCTTTCCAGGTCTCCCCTTTGGAAACCCCCTATCCCATTCCCCCCTCGCCTGCCTCTATGAGGGTATTCCCCAACCTACCCACCCACTCACATCTTCCCTCCCTGGTGGCATTCCCCTATACTGGGGGCATCTAGCACTCTCAGACCCAAGGGCCTCTCCTCCCACTGATAGCCAACAAGGCCCTCCTCTGCCACATAAGTAGCCAGCACCACGGGTCCTTCCATATGCATTCTTTGGTTGGTGGTCCAGTCTCAGGGAGGGGCAGAGGGGCAGGAGCTGACCAGTTGACATTGTTGTTCCCTCCACATGGGTCTGTAAACTCCCTCAGCTTCTTCAGTCCCTTCTCCCACTCCTCTAACTGGGACTCCACACTCAGTCCAAAAGTTGCAGTGAATTGAATCATGGGTGTTCCAAACTTTTGGGCTAATATCCAGTAATCAGTGAGTACATACCATGTTTGTTCTTTTGTGACTGAGTTACCTCACATAGGATGATATTTTCAAGTTCCATCCATTGCCTGCGAATTTCATGAAGTCACTGTTTTTAATAGCTAAGTAGTATTCAATTGTGTAAATGTACCACATTTTCTGTATCCATTCCTCTGTTGGGGGACATCTGGGTTGTTTCCAGCTTCTGGCCTTTATAAATATGGCTGCTATGAACATATTGAAATATTTGTCCTTATTATATGTTGGGGCATCTTCTGGATATATGGCCAAGAGTGATATAGTTGGGTCCTCAGGTAGTATTATGTCCAATTTTCTGAGGGTTCACCAAACTGATTTCCAGAGTGGTTGTACTGAAAGAAATGCTTTTCGTCCCCTCCTCCCCTCTCTGGAGATAGGGCCACCTAGCTAGCAGATATTTCCTGTGGGACATGAGAAAGGGGCATTCCTCCCATCGTCCCTTCCCTAGAGATAATGCCAACTGACCAACAGATATTCTCTGTCAACATAGGCTATCCCGAACAACAATGGCCCTGGGGTAACGAACAACCACAGTGACACTCACTAAGAATCTCCTAATTGTGTTTAAGGTCAACAACCAACTCAGGCTGTGACCAGAATCTGCCTCAAGAATGTATAAAAAGTGTGAGCTTTGAGAATTGGTGGTCACCTCTGCCTCACGTGCAGGATGACCCCAATGCATTGGAAATAATAAACCTCTTACTGATCGCATCGCTCTCGATCTCCTTGTCTTTAAAAAATTGTATACTCTAACAATGTTTTACCACCTCTGAGTTTTTATTTATTTTTTAACCTTATCTGCATTTCATCTTTTTATAGAAACCTTTTTTACTGGGGTCCAATGTGCACTTTCTGATGATGACTTTGCACATTTTCCATGTACATTTTGATGACTTGTAAGTATGTTTTTCCAAAAAAAATGTTTATTTTGGTTTATCTCCCACTTTTAACAAGAATATTATTATCATTGACTTTTGTTATTGAATTTTTGGAGTTCCTAATACATTTGAGATATCAACTATTTCTCAAATGTGTTTATTTGAATACTTTCATTATATAAGATTTTTCTTCTATTGTTTTCATTTGGGGAAGAAGTTTTTGGCTTTGTTTCTATAATCCAAATTTTATTTTAATTTTCTGTACTTTTAATGACCTGATAAAGGTATTGTTATTCATTCTAGTATCTCTGGAGAAACTCTAGGGGCTTTCTCAGCCTTCATCTTGCTTTACTTCTGTAGAGTGAACCCTTGAATTATCCATAACATGTTAGATGCCTAGAACACATAGCATAGATTATAATGCAAACAGTTTAGGAATAAACAAAGAACGAAGAATAAAAATTATTTTGAAATATTGACTAGTATTGTCCTAGTGAAATATCAAAATAGACTCAATTAAATTATAAGAAACACTTAACAAATTCTTTAAAATACCTGCACATAAACATTGAATGATTGTTGGTTTTGTTTGTTTATGGTTCTTTAACACATTTGATGTTTTAGTCTTGCTTGCATTAGTATATTCCTTTTCCACACTTGTCGCTCAAGTTACCAGTCAAGACAAAGCATTATAGTGTGGAAAGAAGTTGACAATTTCACCGCTCATATACTTCAGTGTGCTTCCGATTTTATGCTCCAATTATTTCCATATCTTTGCCCCACCTCACTAAATGGAAAAGTTATTTAGTTTATGGATACAAATTTAAGCTTACTTAATATTACTTGTGATTTTCCTCACTCAAAGTAGTGCTTTTAGGAAATACAATACCAAAGGAAAAGATTGACTTAAAGTTAAATCATGTTATTATACTGAGTAATTATCATTTTTTAACACTACATATGTTTATGTATCTGCATATAGTTAAAGAATATTAAGTATTGATCATTACCAAAACCAAAATACTCTAGAATAATGTGTGTGTGTGTGTGTGTGTGTGTGTGTGTGTGTGTGCTACATGCATGGGAGAATGCATGAGGAGATCAGATAAGGATACATATATTACCCTCAGAAGTATTGCCTTGATATCAGGTCTCACTGAAACAGAAACACACCTTTTTAGATAAGCTGTCTGGCTAGTTAACTCCTGGGATCAACTTGTACATGTACAGGCTAAGATTTTTATGCTGGTGCTGGGCATACTAATTAAGGTCTTCAGATTTAAAGATCAAAGGTAGGTTTACTCAGTTATGATACCAGCTATAGAATAGAGTGCTTGAAGATGGAGCATTCTGTTGAGAGTTCTGCTAAAATGATGTCAAGGGATAAAATTTCAACAGATTTAATTGTTAAAAATTGTATTTTTGTAAATAATAAAGCAAGAAGTATGTCTATTTTGTGAATAGCAGAGAAACAGTTACTTTTAAAGAAATTATATGCAGAAGGCTAGATAATATTAAACTGACTTAGGATATATTTCTCTGAAAATATCCTGCTAGCTTAAGCTTTGCTGTTTGGGAACCCAGCTATGAGCTGTCACGACTTCTCAAGAGGCCAAAGAAAAACATCCAGTTTGATTTTACTGATGTATACCTATTGCATAAGTGATTAATTTGGTTTAGTCTGTTGAGGCTTAAAGCCTTTACTCACATCAAAGTAAGAGTCCCAGTAAATGGCATTTAACATTGTTTTTCATTATTATGTATATAGTGGAAACATCAATATAGTTCTGACATCTATCAAAAAGTAATGCTATAAAGTTCTGCTCGCACTTCCAGTATGTATTACCAGGAAATAACCAAATCACTCAGTGATTTATTTAAGTTATAAATATAATATATGAGTTTCTTATATACTTTCTTACTGTTTCATTATCAAGTGTAACTGCAGAGAATTCAGAGCTGATGTTTATTGTGGCCCTTTAAAATTAGTAAATTATAAACTTATATTTACCATCGAATTATTCTCTTACCAATTGCTATATATGTAATCTTAGACAGATAAAGATTCAACTTCTATTTCATACTATTTATTAACTGTGACACTTAGAGCAGTTTACAGAGTATGAGTTTGTTTTGCTGATCATTTGCTGTTACATTTAATTAGCAAATAATTGCAGACAAGTTAGGCCTAGAAAATATAATTTTTCTACTAGCTTATTACATATCATATGCCAGAGGGTATGTATAACAATGAAAATTACATATAGATATTATTAAACAATCCCCAAGCACTAATAAAATGCAAATTGTAACAAATTTAAGATTTCATTTTTCACTCTAGTCAGTTAGCCTAACAACAAAAAGCAACTGAAAGCAAGTGCTAGTGTGGCTATGGAGAAAGGAGACATGTTTTCACTTGCTGTTTGGAGTACAAACTGATAAAGAAATTAATATATATATATATATATATCTTGATCCAGCTTTGTGATCAAAAAGCCCAAAAGCCCTCATATCTTACCACAGTGATAGTTGCTCAAATCATCCTCTTTGCTGCTCTATTCACATAGTCAAAAAAGGAACTAGCGTAGATATCTAAGACAGATATGTGATAATAAAAATGTAGTGCATTCACACAATGAATATTACTTAATTATGAGGGAAAATAAAGTTATAAACTTAAGGTAAATTTTTAAGGCTTAAAATAAGCATTTTAAGTAAGGTAGCCCTAACATAGAATAATTAAAAAAAAAAAAAAGAAAGAAAGAAAGAAAAGAAAAGAAAAAAAGAAAAGAAGAAAATACATCATTTCTCTCCTTTGTCTATGTGACCTTTGATTGTTTATATATGTGTGTTTCATTTGGAATACCCAAAGAGGTCAAGGTGTTATTACAGGATTCACTGAAGGGTTTTCCATGGAGTAGGCTTCCAAAGGAGGGAAGATAGAGCAAAGTGATATAAAAAAGGAAAGTGGAATACTAGAACAAGAAGTATTAAATTGGGTGCATGGCGGGCAGAAAATTTAGAGGGAGGATTATAGGAAAGGAAAGCTTTAAAAACATGTGTTAGAGGCCCCAGTAAGGAGAGTGCCTAGGAGGGAAGACGAGAGTGGGTGGGTGGGTGGGAGAATACTCCCATAGTGGCAAGGGGAAGGCAGAGGGAATGAGGAGGTTCCAAAGGGGAGAACCTGGAAAGGTGGAAACATTTGAAATGTAAATAAAATATGAAAAATTAAAAAATTAAAAAAAAAAAACGTTGTGAGGAAATTTACTACTGGAGATGGTTGTGTGTGTGTGTGTGTGTGTGTGTGTGTGTATACTATAATATTCTATAAAGGGAGAAAAGCACCTCAATTAAACACTAAAATACAGGACACATATCTCACACTATTATTAGGACCAAAAATCTGTGCCTAGACAGATTACTGATAGGCCTGAAAGGGAAAACTAATGTTTCTACTCTGCTACATGAACATAGTACTAGAACAACATGTAAAGACTTATTGTTAAACCCATAGATTGGTACATTTCTAAAACCCCATCAAAGAAACTTCCTTTGAAGTTAGTATTTGGTGATTAACAGAGGGATCTATATTGGGTATCAGTTCAGAGATTAAAGGACTGTTGAATACTTAGCCCTTAATGGGACATCTATATTACACTTCTGCTTTTCAAGGCTCAGAGATCTTTGCAGAAGAAGGACCAATGAGATTGTAAGAGGTGTAGGTAGTGAAACAGTTTTCTGGGCAGATCAAGAAAGTTAAACATATTATAAATCACTGCAGTTACGATTGCATTTGCAAAATTTTTGACAACCCAAGCCAGACAGAATCAAAGCACAGTGCTTGAGGATGTAGCCATGAAGTTCTACCCCTGCTTGAGAAGATATTAGTAGAGATAGCTACCAGTAGAAGGAGAGTTCTTTTTGTTTAAGGATGTTGTCCATAGATGTGCTACAGTGGATGGCCACAAACCCAAGAGTAGCTAGCACTAGTTGAACTGGGTGATTTAATAAAAATATGAAGACACAATGTTGGCTAAGTTCAGGGAGGTGGATCTAGTAGTAAATTTGAGCAAGAGTCAAAAAATCCTTCACTTGCTACAGAGATTTAGTAATATTTTACTCATGAAATTGTTCATAAAAATATTTTCTTTCTCTCTCTTTTTTTTTTTTTGTTGTTGTTGTTTTGAGACAGTTTCTCTGTGTAGCCCTGGATGTCCTGGAACTCACTCTGTAGACCAGGCTGTGCTCGAACTCAGAAATCCACCTGTCTCTGCCTCCCAAGTGCTGGGATTAAAGGCGTGTGCTCCCGCTGCCCGGGGTTTATGTGCTAATATACAAGGTTTACTTGATATTAGAATTTAAATTTATTTAACTTTTACAGCACAACTCCTTACTGTGTAAACATATTTATGCTTTTAAGATATTCATGTAAAAAAAATATATACATGTAGACAAGACTTATACAATGTTAGCCAGATGAATAAAATTGCTTTCCATGCAAGCCTGACAACTTGATTAAAATCTCTGGAACCCATAATGGAAGGAGATAACACAATTTCTCTGACCTCCTTATACATGCCATAGCACCTGCATATCCACATTCATATATACACTCGGTGTACACACACACACACTCACATATGACACACTCATGCACATGCATTAGATAGATAGATAGATAGACAGACAGACAGATAGATAGAATTTTTAAAATACTTCCCATTTCCCAGGGGGCTTGCTTACAGTTTCAGGGCCTTGGTATGCTATGATCATAACAGGGACCATGATAGCAGGAGTATGGCAGAAGGGAGCCTCAGTGGTTCTGGAGCATTAGGTAAAAACTATATCTTGATCATTGATCAATAAGCAGAGAGAGAGAGAGAGAGAAAGAGAGAGAGAGAAAGAGAAACAGAGACAGAAACATAGACAGAGACAGGGACAGAGGCAGAGAGAACAAGACAGAGACAGAGTCTGACAAAAAGACAGAGAGACGGAGATAGAGAGAAAGAGATATAGAGAGTAACAGAGAAATATAGAGAGATATAGAGAGGAGACAAGACTATGTCTTGGCATGGTCGTTTGAAATCTCAAAGGCCATTCCTAGTGACACACTTCCTACAACAAGGCCATAGGCTTAATCCTTCTAATCCTTTCAAATAGTGCAACTAACTGGTGACATTTAACTCCCTAAGCATTCAAATAAATGGGCCTATGGGGAGCCATTATTGTTCAAACAATCACAGATTCCTAAGGCCTTTGATGGGTAGAGTGGGATTCTCCTGATGAGTGACTATATACTCATACTTGCATTTAATAATACCATTCTTCAATGACATTTCCAATCAAACCCAACAATTAACACTGAAAAAACTTTTATGCATCATCTTATAACATATTGTTTATCAAATTATCAATGTAGGATGTAAAAATAGATGTTCTAAACTACTATTTTGAATCCTGTTTTTTAGGATTGTGGATACTTTCTGTTGCTTTATTTATAAATGAAATGACTATTATGATCCGTATATATATTTTCATGATCTACACACCAGCATTTGGGATATGGTAATCAATGAAAGTGAGGTAGTAAGTGGTGCTCTTGTGCCCTACAATGAAATCTCCTTCACAGTCCTGGTGAAATCAGTCATTCTCAAGAAAATATAAGGAGAAGTAACGTGTGTCAATCTCTTGATAGACACATTAAGCTCAGCAGAGAAAGAAATTTATCACATTTGATTTTCCAGCCTCTATGATCACAGAAATATATTTTGAGATAAAACATTTCTGTATCTTGAAGACCTGGATAACTATATATATACACACAACCTATGCAAGATTCATGGCATACATTACATTAGAAAAATAATTTGATTGATTTTAACCAGAATTTTTTTTTTTAATTTTTTGATACTTTATTTTCATTTCAAATGTTTTCCCCTTTTCAGGTCTCCCCTTTGAAAACCCCCAATTCTATCCCTCCTCCCCCTGCCTCTATGAGGGTATTCTGCCTCCCTCTCACTCACTCCTGTCTTCCCTCCCTGGCATTCCCCTATATTGGGAAATCTAACACCCTCAGGGCCTAAAGGGCCTCTCCTCCCACTGATGGCCAACAAGGCCCTCCTCTGCCACATATGTGGCCAGCACCATGGGTCACCCCATATCTATTCTTTGGTTGGCGGTCCAGTCTCCTGGAGCACCGGGTGGTCTGGCTAGTTGACACAGTTGCTCCCTCCATGAGGCTGCAAACTCCCTCAGCTCCTTAAATCCCTTCTCCAACTCCTCCATCTGGAACCCCACGCTCATTCTAACAGTTGCTCTGAATTAAAATTGGATGTTCTGCACTTTTGGGCTAATATCCACTTATCAGTGAGTACATACCGTGTTTGTTCTTTTGTGACTGAGTTACCTCACTCAGGATGATATTTTTAAGTTCCATCCATTTGCCTGCGAATTTAATGAAGTCATTGTTTTTAATAGCTGAGTAGTATTCCATTGTGTAAATGTACCACATTTTCTTTATCCATTCCTCTGTTGAGGGACATCTGGGTTGTTTCCAGCTTCTGGCTATTATAAATATGGCTGCTATGAACATAGTAGAACATGTGTCCTTATTACATTTTCAAGCATCTTCTGGGTATATGCCCAGGAGTGGTATAGCTGGGTCCTCTGGTAGTATTATGTTCAGTTTTCTGAGGGTCCACCAAACTGATTTCCAGAGTGGTTGTGGCCATCTTGCAATCCTACCAGCAATGGAGGAGTGTTCCTCTTTCTCCACCTTCTTGCCAGCATCTGCTGTCACCTGTGCTTTGATCTTAGCCATTCTGACTAGTGTGAGGTAGAATCTTATGGTTGTTTTGATTTGCATTTCCCTGATGATTAAGGATGTTGAACATTTCTTTAGGTACTTCTCAGCCCTTCAAGTTTCCTCAATTGAGAATTCTCTATTTAACTCTGTTTCCCCCCTTTTTTTTCTTTTGATAGGGTTATTTTAACCAGAAATTTTAAATTGTTTTTTACTTGACATAACTTTTAACAGAAGCATATCTGTCTTATCTGTCCTAAAGGATTACCCATTTCAGTAGAGAAAGTCAGACACCAGAACTAGAGAGCCTCTATAGTGTTAGAAAGTAGCTAATAGTGAGGAAAACTAAAACCTTGGCCAGGTAAAGTGTATAAAGGAGAAAAGAAAATCCAAAAAAATATGGGCTTTTACACAATTAAATGAATTAACAGTTTGCTAATTAATGAACTATGAGCATTTAGAAAAGCATAGAATATACAGTAATTACCCAATTGAAATGTGAGAGTTTGTTCTAATGCTACATAGATTTAATATGTTGTACTTATTGGATAAACAGTGCCCTTGTTTAACCTTTTTCTCCCCATTACTACTTTCAAATCCATGGTACAATCTCATTTATTGTATTTTTCCAGGCTAGAAAATTCCAGGACTTCAGAATATTTTTTATTTAGCCTCGAGGCATACAAATAGTATTAATATGAGGTTTTATGTCAAGAGTACTATCCAACCTGTGCTATGAGAAGAATTATTTCTAATATCAGTGAGAAAAGCCAGGTGCAGCATGTGTGCTAATTCAGACTGTGCATTTATCTGCTTAGCTCTACAGGCTCAGAGGACAGCTGCTGTAAGACACTTTTCTTCACCTTGCTTTCAGAGAACACTGCAAGGATAAAATCAGAAGAAAAACTCTGTCTGAGTAACATTCCACTTTCATTGGCTTAGTTGACCTCGAATTGAAGATTTTTGAAATAAACAGGTGATTATTTTCAAAGCATTTTTAGAGAGAAATTTCATTTTTTCAGTTTGTCAAAAAGATATCTCTTCAAGAGAAAGAAAATAGGATATTTTTCAATTAAAAGATTAATACTTCCAACCTCCACAGTTTATATTCGTACCTAGCTGTATCGTCTCAGATAAATGGTTACACTGTGACTCTTCTCAGCAGAAATAAAAATGTAGAGAAGTTTTTTTCTCTATTATAGATACTAAAGAGTCATTCCTTCAGAAATTAAAATTTTCACTAAAGGTTGCAAAAGCAAGCATTTTAAAAAATGGCTTAACAAGTTGGCCTTGCCGTACAACATACATTCATCATACTCATCCCCTCCTGCTTCCCATTTCCTCCCACCTCCTTATTCAATGCATCCTCATAATTTCATGCCCACCCCCACTCTGTCTTACAACCACTAAACCCCGTTTGTGTTGGCAGATTGCTACGGGGCACAGGCCCTACTTTTGGGCGTGGTTGTAATACATGGTATTACACTTTTAAAGACAACTGGCTTCCTTTTTCCCAGCAATAAACAAATGATAACAGCTTTTAGCTAGGGATGGGACTTTGTGCCTACTTCTCCTCCTCCATACTGGTCTTTTATCTGCTTGGACAAGAAGTAAAATTTCAAGCTTAATTTATTTATTTTTAGGTTATATTTATAAATCTAAGTATAGCATGTCTGTGTATGGTGTTTACTGGTAAAAATAAGAAAGATATTATAATAATTGTAAAATATTGATATTCTTTCTTGTTAAAATAATTAATCTCTAAAACACATTCTTCTATGTTCATGGAAAAACACCATCTGGGCTCATGCTTTGGTTTTATAAAGGTGAAATACAGCCATATCTGAGAAAATAAACAAGGTTTCTTCAATGTTATTTATTTTCTTATAATCACATTTCTCTCTCTCTCTCGTGTGTGTGTGTGTGTGTGTGTGTGTGTGTGTGTGTGTATAATCATATAAAAATAACCAAAGGTTTGTCAGATTAGCCATTGAAGAGACCTAATTGTTGATAAACATATCTTAGGATAACCATAGTCATGCATTTGGAATTTGTTTTCTGTGTTACAGTTATTTTAATGATTATTATTCAAATTCATCCTAATATGTTTATTTGAATATAATGTCAACAATACCATCAAGAGGTACATCAGAAGAGAGTCATTTCTTTTTCTCATTCCTCTCAGTTATATTTTTATTTGGACAATATATCTGGCATTGATACAGGGATGAATTAAATAAATTCATAAGGTCTCTGGCCCTGTGAATTTTCAATATGTAGAGGAAAGAGCAGAAAATAAACAATCACCAAGCTCATCCTCAAGACGACCCCAGATAGCCACAGGTACAGTGGCTAAAATGCTGTCAGGTGAAATCACAGACACTAATTATGGCTGGAAGCTGACTAAACCAGAACCAAGAAAAGCCCTTCAGAAACTAGTGTGTTGTGAGGCCATTTAAATTGAAACCTAAAGGACAAAAAAACACACAGCCTGATAAACATCTGAACAATCCTTTGCTCTACAGGAGTGACTTATCACAAACTCTAGATAGAATAAATTAAGGTCACTAGAAGAACAGAAAGGTCAGTATGAAGAGAATGCTGTAGAGAATAGAAGATTATGAGGTGAAACAGAAAGAGCAGAATACTTATTTTTGTGGATAGAGGCTGACATAACATAGTGGCTAAGAATGCTCATGCAGAGGACCAGAATGCATGCGTATTCGGCAGCTCACAACTGCTTGTAACTCTACCTCATATGTGAGGTATACTCATCACTTACACAATCTACTTAAGTCAGGTGCTCTTTGAATCAATTTCCTGATTGATAAGATATGAACTAAATAAAGTCAGTGTAATGGCTCAGTGGGTAAAAGTACTGGTTGCATGGGCCTTTTAATATTTCTCCATTCTTATGACTGGGTGCTAGTTTTATAGATTGATACCCTAAATATCACTCTTCTGTGAACCTCTTGTAATTACGTTGTATCATGCTAAAATGTTTCAATACAATAAAATAAAATAGATCTAGTTAAAATATTTACATTTTAAAAATATGCTCAACACAAAACCCTGCACTCCACAATTTTGAAATGTAACTTAATAAAAGACTTCCTTTTCAATAATCTACAGGGCTATGCACATGCCTTCACACAAAAAAATAGTAATAACATTAAAAATTACAATGTTTACCCTTAGAAGCTATAGTAGGAGGTAAAGAAAGTTACACAGCCTTGGGTTACTTTTATTTTGCATTGTTGGGTGGAACTTTGTAATCCAAGGAATAGGAGAATGTTTGTGCTTCTCAAGTCATTCAGACTGCGGTGAGGAGTGCCTTAATGAAACAAGAGAAAAACAGAAGGCAAACAGATCAGTTGGGAAGGCAAATTAAGAACTGTAACTCACTTACCCTTCTTTGAAACACTGTGCACCTAAATGCCATATGAATCCCACTTCAAACAATGTTATTTATTCTTGCTGAGTGTATGCATGATGTTCACAGTAAGCTTGTGAAGATATGAATGTAGTAGCCAGAGGACCTTACTATCCAGTCTGTTCTCTATATGTACTTAGGCATATATCCAGGGATTGAATTCAGGTCACCAGACCTGTGCCACAAGTACATTTCCTGCTGAGCCATCACACTTGATGTCTTGATGACCTTGATCATTGTCTTGTGAAACAGAATTGAAACGGAGAATATCTGACTCAAGTAAATTGTGTGTAACACAGAGATAATGAGTGCATTATAAACTGCAGGGCTCTTACACTGTAAGCTACATACTCTTAGCCAAAGCAAAAATAAATGCACATATTTTGACAAAGACATGGATACTGCATAGCAACACAATGAATAGTAACTTTAAATGGAAAACCACTCAGAAATGTAATAAGCCAGTCACAGTGTACATTTCTCAAGAGAAGTCTATACAACCATAATGAAGGGTAGTATTGACTAAAGGCACTTCTCTGCTTCTGTGTTGTATGAAGTATAGACACAGACTTAACCTTGAGAGAGTGTAGGGATAACAGAACACAGGAATGTCTCTGAGCTTTTTTAATAACTCCCCATTTCTTGGTCTAAGTGCTGTCTAAACACCCTTAAACTAGTATTTCACTGGATTTCTTCTATAGTCAGTATATCAAGTTAAAATGTTATGATACAGTAAAATAAAATAAAAGCAGTTAAAATATTTAAAATGTAAAACTATGCTTAGCACTAAACCCTGGCACTCCACAATTCTGAGCTGCAACATTTACAGAAGATTCTACAAAATTGCTGAGGAAGAATGCATGGTTGGAACGTGTGCCCTGCTGTGTATGTGCTACCTGGAGGTCTAGAATATGAACATAGTGGTAATCATCCTATGATACTTAATTGCCAAGCCTCTTCCATTTTCTAAGCAAAGATGCTTTCAATTAGTGTTCTTGGAGTCTCATTTGCTTTTCTCTGCAAAAATGTTCAAATGTTTCTTGACTTTCAAGAGAGTTATGTTCAAGCAAGCCAACTTTCTGAAAATGCTGTTTATCATAAGTGATTTCAGTAAGCCTACCCTACTATGTATTGCAACTTAGAAATCCAGCACAGGAAGGATTATCACTGATTTGCTTCTGGTGGTGTGGATGAGTGGGGGCTACAGCTTCCTCCCTACTCCTGCTCAACACTGTAAAAGAGTGTCGTAGCATATGTCATTAACTCAGGAGAAGATCAGAATCAAAGTAGGGTTCCTTCAGATAACTATAATAATTCATATATTGAATCATCTTAAGTTGGAAGCTCTATTATAACTTCTGGTATAAGTATAAAATAAAATAAGTGAATCTTATTTTCATGTTTACACTTTATTATTTTACTGTTAATATCTAAAAAACGTAACTGAATCTCTTCATTCCCATGCTTCTAATGAAGCCTGCTACAAAATCTGAGCAGCAATTTAAATGATGTCAACAACTGTAACTATTTATTGTTTATAAAATCTTTTAAATACAATAGATAATTTCAGCTTTTTTATTAAATTAGTTTATTTATTTACATTCTAAAAGTTGCCCTCCATCCCAGTCTGCCCTCTTCCACTTCTTCACCACTTCACCCTTCTTCACACCCCTTTTTCTGAATAAGTGCTCCCCCATCTGGCCACCTATCCCTGCCTCACCCCACCAGCATCCATTTTCCCAGATTTTGAGTTTTAAGAATCTGAAATAGAAAATTCAGTTATGTGACATGCTAACTCTAAAGGCACAATGTTTGCCAGATAATAAACTTTCAGATATATTACACGGCAATATCAAGAATATTTTTCAAACTTAAAAAATAAAATATAAAATGTAATTCACAAAGAAGACAATATTATTGTTTAAGTTATAAATCATATTATTAACAGTAATTAAACAAAAAATGTCAAATGTTAAGAAAGCATACTGCAACATCGCATTCTCTCTATGATACATGTTACATAACTGTGTGACCTAATCTTGACCAATACCCCAGAAGTCAGCATATAAAGTATCTCTGTACGTTGTTTCCAACTTGACACAATGGATTGTTCCAGTGTTTATAAGCCCCTGTTTTCTTGGTTGTGCCAGCAAATATGTATTTACTCAATGTCATCTCTCTGGAAAATAAATCTATAAAGTAAAAGCATGATGTGTGAAATGTGTTTGAGGACAGATGTGGATGAATAGTGCTGGATAACACAAAGACTGCAAGGATATGTCACACACTTAGAGACGTGCACACACTTTTCCTAAAGTCATTTTTCTTCAGTTAAATATTCCACATTTAGATTACTCTGTCATTTATCTGAAAATTAACTGTTATATTTAACTGAGCTCCTATATAAAGTAATTTTTTAGATTAACAGGATGAAAAAGAAAGCATTCTATCGTTTGTAACATGGCATATCCTGATACTCTGAGAAAAGAGCTAAAGCTCTTTAGCTTCAAATCCAATTTCCTATCTTGAAAAGGAGAGGCAACTTCTAAAGGCACAAATCCACTCCTGCCTTGAAATCTAGACACTTTGCAGTTTCCAAAATCCCTGGAACAAGTACATCTCTGGTAGAGAGTTTAAGTTCATTTAAAGTGACATTTAAAGAAGAAACACACTCAACATCTTGATGTTTATTTTACCCTGCACATTTGTTTGTGCTAAGTTCACAACAATAAATGTTTTAACAAAAATTGGCTTCAATGTGCTTATATTAAAATTTTCTGTAAGTACATAAAATTTAGCATATCACTGTCAGTTCTAACTAAATTTCTTTTTTAAATGTCTTAGGAATAAATGAGTTGCAGACAAAAAATATCTCTGCACATCTAAGAATTTTCTGTTCCTTCATTTTTCAGGCTAATAAAAAAGAGCCATGTGCTGACAAAATATTATTAGACAAAACACTACTTTTTAATAAAAAATATAAGGCCTAGTAGGAGAGAAGTATCAGAGGGGTATCTCATGACATGTCATTTTATTACATATAGGTAGATTTTATTTGCTGGTAAGATATTAGATAAGATAAACCTCTCTCTCTCTCTCTCTCTCTCTCTCTCTCTCTCTCTCTCTCTCTCTCTATCTCTCTCGTGTATAACTATGGTCACCCATGCATCTGCATAAGAATACTTGAAGTTGTCTGGCATCTCCTTCTATCACTCTCCACATTCCTTTTTGAGACAAAGCCTTTCACTGAAACTGCGTGTCGTTCTTTGGGATACACTGAAGATGAAGTCCCTGACATCTGCCTTTTCTACACTCAGCCCTAAGGTTACAGATATGGTTACCTTCTTAGTTTTCTATGAGTAATGAGGATCTGAACTCAGGTCCTTATACTTCAGTGACAAAAACTTTACACACTGAACCAACTTTTCAGCCTTAGATATGATAGATTTCCAGACAATGATTAATCTTTCTTATAAATTATGTATTATATGGATACATTTTTTGATTATACATAATGGATTTTGTATGGGGATCTGTAGGAAAGAGAAATATGAACAGAAAAAAGAGAAACAAATTTCTTGACTATTGTGTTGTGTTCCATTTTCATGGTTAGAATTGCTTTGTTACAAGACTGACTGATACTCCAGTTTAGTCTCCCCAGTTTCTTAAATTGTAAGCATCTGTTACTGCTGTATTGGAAGATTTAATGACTAAGACATTATCTATAGCAAAGAGGACTAAATTTGGAGAAGACACAGGCATTAAGGTTTTTTTCTTTGGCAGGACTTTAGTTAGGACCATACTGCAAAATCTTTGGCTAGAATTGGAACAACAGACTATGATTCTCACTGCCACTCATGTTACCAGTAGGACAATGCATTGGACATACCTAAATGATGGCACTTGCATTGCCTGTCAGTACCCTGGCTGCAAAAAGATAAGAGAATGAAAAGGATGGTTCTGACTCTTCAGCTTTCTTTGTGAAGCCTCTACCAAGACTACTCATCCTGAGGAGTCCCCCAGTAGAGACAATATGAAAATCAATGTGTGTATGTGACACAAACAAGCAAAATAAACAATTCAACTAATGTATTCTCTCATGACAGTCAAATGATGAGATGGTTGTTTTAAAGTAATTTTTAGTGATTGTTCCCCTTAGTAGAAGAAATTTACTACAAAACTTATATGTGGTGATCAGTCTCCTTAGCAAGCCTACCCACACCCATGGCTGTTGTATGTACAACAGTATTTTCTGTTCTTGGTATAACCAAATGCTGCAAAGACTCTGCTCATCTTCAGAGAACTGTATGTTCCTGGTGTTAGGTCTTTGGCATCTGTTATCTGATATTTTATTTTCATTATGTGCTTGTTACCTTTAATTTAACTTGTAAGCATGTAAATATTTTGCTTAGGAGACACCCTTACTTTTCATTCATTCATGCCACCCTTCTTCCACTAATCTTCTGGACAGCATTTACACACTTCATTTTTGCCCTCTTCTGTATTCTAGCAGTGAAATTTTAATCAGTTTTGCTACTGCACCACTTTTCCCCTTTATTACCAACAGCATGGTTTTGATCTGTGCACATAAGATAAAAGTAATGTTTAAGAGAAACTAGAACAACCCTGAAAAGGTAGAGAGAAGACCCTTGGTAGGAACAGGGAGCAGTATGTGAGATTTAAAGGAAAAAATATGTAGCCACTTCTCTATTCTGCTCTCATATTGAGCTTATTATATGTTAGTTCCACCTCAGGATAACTATATTTCACAGGAAATTACAGTCTGCCATAAGACATGTCAAAGTAATACCAAGAAATTGCAGTCACCCATTGATCAATGAAGAGCAAATATTTAACTTCAGAAAAAAAAAAGTCAAAACTAAATTAAAGTCTAACCAACTTTATTTCATCTGCAAAGCTTTAGCAGCCTAGAAATTGAAGCCAGGATTCACAGTGCATTCAAATAACACAGACTGTTTCCTCAGAGGCAAGTTTCTTCAAGGATTCTGAAAATTTCCAGTAAATTCATGGACTTTCAAATGCCTCTTAGAGTTTCATTCTTTATGCCAGAGGAAGAAATTTTTGCCAGGTTTTGAATAAAGTTAACACAAAACTTTCAGTATTGCTTTAGCAGAGAGACTGAAATCTGGGTGGGGGTACAATTTAATATCATTTCTATGTTCAAAATGACTAAATTACATTCTCCCACTTAGAGTTTGCTACAGTTTTTTTTTTTTAATTTTTGTTTGTTAGTACTAATGAAAGTTGGTATCTTACAGCCCACAAGCTAGAGTTAGTGGCTGTAATACTGACAAATTCCTGAAATATCACCCTGCCTTCAAAGAAAAAAGTATACTGTTAATATAAGGCAGGTAAGTGACTAAAAATGACAGTGAAGGTATGGGTATAACGGTGGAAGAAAAACAGCTGCAGCACATTATTGGACAAGGAACTTGAAATGAATCTGAGGATACATAATTCTCTAAAGTCATAATATCTCTTTATTAGGAATTGAAAAACTACAAAAGTATGTCCTGTTTCGAGGCTACACAATCTGAGATGATCATGAAATCAAAATAACTGTCTATAGAACTGATTTGTGCTGAGTGTCCGCAGCGCAGCTGTACTGAATGCCTCTCTTCTGGGAAGGAATCAGTTCTTAATAATTTCTTTCTACATAATCATAGCAGCAGATAAAATACACAAAACCAAGTAACTTTTCTATATAAAAACATCAGTATGAAGGCTTAATTTCAGCATCCACAAAGATTGTGTACTCAGGACCTGTAAAAAAAATATCTTTAATTGTGAAAAAATGACTCAAAATGTAATTCAAATGACAACAAAGCAAGACTCTTAATCATCTTTTGAAAGGCAATGTCTGACTAATAACAACAAAAATGCATTACAGGAGAAAGAAAAATTTTGCTTTCCTACCTGCCCACAACAATGGTAAGGGAAAACATTCCATTCAGTTGGAAACCACACAGACATCTATCTCAATGGTACAAAGACTTGCTTACTACATTTCAGCATCCAGTTATGAACCCTTGAGAATCCAAACACCCACAATTTAGATCAAGAACTCTTAGGAGACCAATGGATTCTCACAGTCTCTTGTAGGTATAATGTTTTTGTACACTATGTAAAGTTTACCGTTGTGTTATTCAAGTGCTGATTTCTCTGCCTTCATATTTAGTTTCCATCTGGACACAGCACTATAATGCTTATACCAAGAATCTCCTGCCTCAGGTTTGAATAAACAATTCTTTCCATTAATTCTCTGCCTTGTCAATAAATGCTGATTATCCAATGGCCAGGCAGAATAGATTATAGGCCAGTACATCTGTCAGGCAGAGGAAGCTAAGAAGAAGAGAAGGAGATTCATATCAGCAAGGAGGATAGAGGGTTTGAAGCCATCCGGAAGCAGTCCAGAAAGAAATCATGGAACCACAACTAAGTCTGAAGAGCCAGATTAATAATAATATGCAAGTAACATGGGAAGGGGGTGGCAGGTAGACAGATTACCATAAAAGTTTAAGGTACATCATTCAACTGCCAAGATATTGAGGTGCAGTTCTAAATAAATCTCAGTTTCTTTGTTAAGTTATTGAGAATTAGCACAAGGTAAGTAAGTACAGCTGCCAGATTAATTCATGGCTATATTTATATTAATATTAATATATTTATATTAAAGATAAATCATTTGCATTTTGTGTTACTATACATACAGGTTAAATTCAGTATCTTGTTAGTAACTATTAATAGTTTCTACCCTTCTGCTGCTTCCCAAACTTAAGAGTCAAGTCAAATCTAATTTCAGTAATGTGATTCTTTAGAAAGAAGCGATGTTTAAATTAGATGCATTTATGTAGATCAATGAAAGAACTTTCACCACATACCAGCTGATGTTCTTTTAATTACAGGAAAGATTCTAGAGCCATTCTTGATGCTTTAATTTTCTCAAGAACAAACAAAAGACGGCCATTTTTGGAAATGAATACCATTGAGGTACCATAGAATAGAACTGACTTTTCTGTCACACAATTCCATGAATTTTAATATATGCATAGGCCAGGGTGTCTATCACTCTCCATGATACCAAAGTTCTTATTTATCATAAAAACTCTCCTAGAGTCCTTCATATCACTTTAATAGTAACTTGCTTGTTCATCCTCACTGTAGTTTTGTCTTTTCAAGAATGTTTGATATTAGCTAGAAAGGCAGTTCAGCAAGTTAAAGGGACATACTGCTCTTTTAGAGAACTCAAGTCTAATTTCTATGACCCCTGTTTAGTGTTTCACACCTTTCTGTAACTCCACCTCCAAGTGAGTGCAAAGCCTCTGTCCTCCATGGGCACTGCACCTATGTTTACTTCCCCATTCATGCACTCAAACACATATGCATAAAAACTTAAGAATCAACATTTTCTAAAAAAGAATGCTTAATAAATACCCAAATGTTATGTCCATGCTGAGTTTGTGGTCACACATTCACTTTTGAAATCTATTCAGTCCATTCGCACTGTCCTTCTAACTGATAAAGGCACCATAGTTTGATCACCCATTCACAATATGAAAGAGATTGATGATAATTCTATGGTGTGGTCATTATAAATACAGGAGGTATATACACTAATGGGTGAACTGCCATGTGAATATAATTTTTCATTTCTTTAATATAGATACTTAGAGTTAAGATAGCTAGAAAATAGGACACTTTAACACTTTAAACATTCTTATATTTTTCCTATTTGCTGCATTATTTATAATTTCTACTAACATTGCATGAGAGTTACAGATGCCAAGCAGCTTCAGTGATCTGTGGTATTCTTTGCTCTTTTTATTTTTAGCCAATCAAATAGATATGTAGTAGTTTCACACAAAGCTTTTAATTTGCAATTCTTTATGGTTATTATACTAAGATTTTTTCATATAATTTCACAACAAACCCATTTCTTTTTGATAAAGTGTGTTCAAATACTTGCCCATTCTTACATTATGATGATGTATTTTGTTGTTGAATTTGGAAGGATTTTTGCATAACCTGTATATGCCCTTTTGTTGAGTACCAACATTTCATGTCATGCTCTGGTTCCTATTTCTTCTTAGCTGTGATTGTCAAAAATCAAAATACCCCTTTGTTCAATAAGTTTAACATACTGCTATTTTTTTTGGATATTTTCTTTATTTACATTTCAAATGTTATCCCCTTTTCCAGTTTCTCCCTTTCCTGGAAACCCCCTATAACATCCTTCTCCCCCTTCTTCTATGAGGGTGTTCCTCCACCCACTCCTGCCTCCCCACCCTCGAATACCCCTTCACATCTATCTAGCCTACATAGGACCAAGGACCTCTTCTCCCATTGATTCCTTTATGGGCCATCCTCTGTTACATATGCGGCTGGAGCCATGGGTCCCTCTATGTGTACTCCTCGGTTGGTGGCTTAGTCCCTCAGAGCTCTGGGGGGTCTGATTGGTTAATATTGTTGTTCTTCATATGTGGTTGCAAACCCTTTCAGCTCCTTCAGTCCTTTCTCTAACTCCTCCATTGGGGACCCCTTGCTCAGTCCAATGGTTGGCTGTGAGCATCTGCCTCTGTATTTGTAATGCCCTGGCAGAGACTCTCAGGAGACAGCTATATCAGGTTCCTTTCAGCAGGTACTTCTTGGTATCCACAATAGTGTTTGGGTTTGGTGACTGTGTATAGAATAAATCCCCATGTGAGGCAGTCTCTGAATGGCCTTTCCTTCAGTCTCTGCTCTACACTTTGTCTCTGTATTTGCTTCCATGAGTATTTTGTTCCCCTTTCTAAGAAGGACCAAAGAACTCACACTTTGGTCTTCCTTCTTCTTAAGCTTCAAGTGGTCTGAGAATTGTATCTTGAGTATTCAGAACCTTTGGGCTAATATCCACTTTTGGAGGTTCCTCAGAAAATTGGACACAGTACTACCTGAGGACCCAGCTATACCTCTCCTGGGCATGTACCCAAAAGATTCTCCAACATATAACAAGGACACATGCTCCACTATGTTCGTAGCAGCCTTGTTTATAATAGCCAGAAGTTGGAAAGAACCTATATGTCCTTCAACAGAGGAATGGATACAGAAAATGTGGTACATTTACACAATGGAGTACTACTCAGCTACTAAAAACAATGAATTCATGAAATTCTTAAGCAAATGAATGGAGCTAGAAAATATCACCCTGAGTGAGGTAACCCAATGACAAAAGAACACACATGGGATTCATTTACTGATGAGTGGATATTAGCCCAAAAGCTCCAAATACCCAATGTATTGCTATTTTATATAATGCTATTTTATATTTAATTCGAGTATTATTTCCCCTTTGTCTTAAGAATTCCTTTTCAAATGTCTTTTAAAGTATAATTACTGAAAAAATTCCTTTTACTTTTCTTTCATCTGAGGATATATTTATGTCACTTTAATTCCTAGAAGTAATAATTCAGTCTAAAGAGAAGGATAAACACACCAATTCATTCACATGACTAAATAAAAATTTCTAAATGGTTAATAAAGTTTGAGAAAACATCACAAAGCAGCAAAATGACATCAATCAATGCACATTATTCAATAATAAATTAATATTAACAATCTCAATTCCCAGGAAAGACACACAGATGAGTAGATTGGAGTAGAGAGCAAGCCAATTTTTGATCCATTCAAGAAACACTTTTCACCATCAATGGTAGACATCATCTTAGGGTAATAAATCAGAGTTATCACAAACCAACTCAACTAAGATAATCAGTTTTGCATTTATAGTTGTGTAATTTTGTACAGGGAGCAAACTTTTGCCTTAAAGAAAGAAATTGTTACTTTTTCAGAATTCTGTGGATATTTGGTATTTTTAGATGTTTTCTCTTCTTTACAAGACTATGTTGTGCAGCTTACCTGACAAACATGCACTTATATTTAGTTTAAAGGCAATATTAAGGTGAAGGAAGAGAACAGCACAGGCTACGTGTGGTGATTTATCCCGAAATTCTAACTTCCACGAAGCAGAAGCAGGAGGATTATATATGGCCAATATGACCTTGCTTCATCAATAAATGCATAAATAATAAATATAAAACTGTACTCTGTTCAGTCCAGTTCTGCAATCCTGTTCACCTTTCTAAGATAAGCAGATGCCTTTATATTTGTTTTCTGAGAAGTCAGGCATAGTGCATAGACTTTGTTTTCCACGTGGCACAAGTTAGTTTTCAGTTAGAAAGATATGATGCACCTAATAGTGTAACTTGCCTTTAATTTCATATAGAAAGGAATAGAGAAATATAAAGATAAAGGAAAATTAAAGGAAAAAAAAAACAGGAAACTTTCTGTGTTATTTCTTTCTCCTATTAGAAGTCCCCCCACCCCCAAACAACAGTGTTATAAGAATCATTTAACTTTTGTCACTTCACAATACATAAATCTCTCTGTGTCTCTGTCTCCTCTCTCTCTCTATCTTTGTATGTGTTTGTATATGTGTCAGAGGTCAAAAACAAGGTCACATTTTTCTCTCCATCATCTTTATTAAAGGAAGACTAGAACAAAAAGAGACAAGTCAGTCACTGTCACCATTGTATTTATAATAAGTATGCAACAAAAATTTGGTGTGCAATGGTAGCCCAAGGAAAGTGCATACATACCATGTCCAGCTCTGTCTCTGGCATGTGAAAGACAATCGTATATCTTAGAGAGATACCTGTTGGTTGTTCTGAATTTTTTAACTTATTTTTAATTGAAAATAGTTTTTCATAAAATACGTTTTGATCACGGGTTCCCCTTACTTATCTCCTCTCCACAACTCTTTACCTACCATAGTCCATAGTCCATGCACTTGCACTCCCCCCTCCCCTCTACCTCTCCAACAAATGAGCAAATAAAAACCAGAATAAAATAAAATTTTTAAAAAGGCAAAGTACAAGATACACATACACACAGAGACATAAACACAAACGACCACACAAAAAAACATATAAAAACTCAAAATCAGAAACAACAATATATAAGCAAAAGACCACTGTGATTTAATAAAAAGTTCATACAAAACAAGATGAGACAAAAAGAAATCTACTAAAATTCTACTGATTACATTTTGTGTTGGCCATTTATAACTGTACATGGGGCTGACAATTAAGTGTGCTTTATGTACCTAGTGGGGCTCCATTAGAGGCCACTAATTTTTCTTTTGTGAGAATTTATCACAACTCATTTAAGATGACTAACAAATGCCTTTGCTTAGAAGGCAAAGATATTACAACTTTTGTCAGAGAATGTTAATATCTCTCCTTTTTAAGCAAAGGCATTTGCTAGTCATCTTAAATGAGTTGAATTGTTTCTGGTTCTTTGAAGGGTGAAAAATTAGGCTGTATTATGATTTTTTTTTATTTTAGTGTGAATGTGTGTGCTGATTTGCATGCTCGTCTGTGCTTTGTATGGAGAGCAGGGGCTGAAGTAATTCATCTTCCTCTAACACTTTGCATCTCCTTGCTATTTTTTAAAGTTAAGTGCCTCTCATCAAGCATCAGGAACTTACTTATTGCTAGTCCTGCTGGCCAGCAAGACCCAGAATCCATCTGTTCTTCTTGCCAGTGAAGGGGGACACCCTTTCATATAAATTTTTTTCTGTTCTGTTCTGTATTTATTTATTTATTTATTTATTTATTTATTTAT
>JADRCH010000005.1:4544510-4598434 GCA_019843965.1 Rhynchomys soricoides | reverse complement strand
TTATTTATTTACGGTTTGGAGAACACACACTGAAGCTATCTTGTTTGCCAGGCAAAAACTTGTCAGACTGAAGCACTATCCATCCCCTCCATTCTGAGTAGTTTGAATGTTATATTATTAGCAGTTATTTTATAGTTTTCAGAGACTTTTTGTAGATATAATGTGTTCTATACAGGGTTTATATTTATGTTCAGTAACAGAAACATACTGATGTAACTACTCTGTATTGTATAGAAGCAAGCCTTCCAAAATAACTTCTATATGTTTATTTTATTCTATTTTGGTTTTTCTTCAGCAGAAGTCACATGTAAATAATTGATGAAAGTATTTATTTTTCAGTACTTTGTTGTTTCTATTTTGTGTATTCAAAAGAAATCTGGTCATTAACATATTTCAGTCATATAAAATATAGGAAAAAAGCATATATATATACATATATATATACAGATATGTAACTGTTATCTTCTTTTAGCATATGTGGTTTTCTTCATGCTTAAATATTTATGTGGTATATGAGCAAGATGGCATCAGAAACTGCAAATATCCTAGTGCATTAAGAAAACTACTGTATATAAACTCATAAAATGTTAACTTTTATTTTTTCATGGTTGTATCTCAAACTTGTATAACAGTAAGTTGTTGAGAAGTAAAATCAATCTATAAAATCATTCCCCCAAATTTTTAAATTAAATAGCTAGAAACATAGGGCTATGCAATACAAGCCTGTTTATTCTAAATGGTTTCACTTGAATCTCTTCTGTCCCCTCAGAATATTCTGAAAAGGGTTCAACTGGTAAGAGACCTGCTTTTGTCTAACTACCACGTATCATGGGAACAATATGCTAGACGTCTGGAATTTTAAGGGCGTGTCCTTACACAATATTTACACAACACTTCCAAGTAGGTTTAATAATTTTATTCAAGAAAATTAGACCAGTGCTATACAGTAAAACATGTCAGTATCATTTTATTTCCTAGAAGAAAACGGTTGACTCTATCTCAAAAGTCCACAAACTCAAAAAAATAAAATAAAATGAATTTGACAATGGCTAAATATAAACAAAACACTGAAAATCAAACCTAAAAAAAAAATAAACCTTCAATTAGACTCCTGTAGGACTAGGTTAGTGTGGCAAATGCAGTGGCTTCTTAATCTCCAGGAACTCTTATGTTACTTAGCAGAAAGAGTTTTTGCACATGATTGATGCATTTTTAAGCAGCTAATTTTGTGGCATTTTATCTAGTCACAACAAGTAAAGACAACTTTTCTCATATATTTTTAAAATTTTATTCATTGAAATATAGTCTATTAATAGTTCTAGTAAAAGTCTAAAAACAATTAAATGCTCATAAACAGAAATTTGTTAAATTGTGTTATATCTATATTATGAAATGCTTCTTAGATATAAGTAAGAATAAGAAACTGCTATGAAATATATCTAAAATATATTATGGTATTGGAATTTTAAGAATAATTCTATTTGTAAAATATAAAGAATTAAAGTATATTTATGCTTTCTTGTCCATATAATTTTTTGAGATGATGTAGAAAGGTAAAGAAAGGTTATCTATTTATAACGGGGTTAAAACCAGGTGAGAAGTCTTCACAGGTAGATAGACTACTTTTCTATATACAATTTAATAAATCATATCTATGTAAATCCTAATATCCCTCTAATATATTTTAATATGGATGGCTGAATAGATGAGAAATAGAGAGACAAAGATGGGAATGGTGGTACATGCCTGTAATCTTAGAATTTGAGTTTCTGAGGAAGAAGAATGACAATGACTTCAAGGACAAACTGAACTAAAATCATAAATCCGAGCACAGCTTTGTAGTGAGAAATAAAGTCTTATTAAAATATCCAAAATAACAATATCAGTATGTATGTTTAACGTTCTCCTGTATCCTATTCTCCTGCTACCGTTCATGCATACAATTGTTTAATGGTGGAGCACAGAGAAGAAATAATTTCCTGTCTAAAGAAAGAAACAAGAATACAAAAAAAATAATAAATGAGACAAAGAAAAGCACTTTTTAATATTATTAATAATATAGATAGTTATAGGAGAATAAAAGTTTTGTTTCTTCTAGTTTCATGGGAGTTGCAACAAAGCTTCACATTGAAGTGGTAGCAATGTATCCTGAGTATCTCAGAGGAAGAATGTGTCACATAGAGATTCAGAGCCCACACATTCATTATTAAGGAATAAGACAGATTGAAAAAAAACCAGTTCTGAGATGATAAGATTAATAACACCAACTAGTTAGTCAGTGCTTTTAAAACTTGTCCAGAAAAGTGTGGCAGGGTATGTGATATGGATCGATGGGGATACTGGGAGGACCAAAATGTGTAGGCATGACCATGAGAAAAATCGTTTATGAATTTGAAAACTATTTCAGCTTTCTAAAACGAGTGTAGCTCTTTGGCGGTGGCATTACCAACTGCTAAATCTGATTAAATTCTCCAAATCATTTTTAAAGTACAGATTAAAGGAAGTGAAGGGAAAGTGGAAACCAAATTAAAAAATCCACAATTTTTCAAAAAAAAAAAATCATTTTGAAAGGGCCATGTAGTTAATTTAAGAGGCACTCTGATGCCTCTGATATTTCTCATAAGAACTGTCATTCCTAAAGTGTAATTGCATAACACATTGCTAAAATAGTAATGAAAGAATGTTAGTGCATCCATCAAAGACATGGGATGAGAAAATAAACAGTATGAGTTTACAGATCCTGAGATTGCCTATTAGGGAGAACCACTGTGCTTCAGGCAACACTGCCCCCTGCAGGTAAAACTGACCTACTGTCTCAGCTCAGAGACACAGGCATGCATTGATTTAATTCCTCTAACCAACAGAGTGTTCAGGCCAAATCTCTACAGAAAGAAATAGTTATTGCTATGAAAGGCAACATAAGTAAAGATTGAAAGGTACCAATCTACCAATCTAGTTCATGTTATGTCCGGTGTGTACCATGTTCTTTCTCTGGAAAACATGATAGGAAGTACTGCTGAATTCCTGATGCTTGTACTTAGTGGAAGGGTAGGATCAGACAGGAAAAAAAAACCTCATACAACTAAATAAAATAGCCATGAGTTCTTATAAACTTCAAAAATTAAGCCACAAAGAAAAGACAGTTAAGTTAATCTTGATTAAATTTTAAACAAAGGAGATGAGACCTAAATAATAATCAAAAGAATCCTAAAATAAAGAGACCTATCTCTGTGATTAGTGGGGTAACATAGATGTTATGACAGATGGGATGGGAACTCCGTATCAGCTGAGGGATTCTTTTGTGCTCTCATGTTCTTGCTGGGATGGGTGGTCCAGAGCTTCTATTCTCTTGGAGGCCATGTAGGCCACGAGGTTCCCAGCCTATTGCTGAATTCATATTTATTGTCATATCAGGAAATAAGCTTTACAATGTTATCATTAAGAGCAAGACCAACCACAGTATCTAAGGTGAAAGAGGTGTCACTGTAAATATTGTAGGAGACAACCTGGTCCTTAGTCTCATTCATCCAGAGCATTCCAGTGTCTGCTTTACTACTTTCTTGGTGTTATTATACTTGGCATCTTTCTCTAGACAGCAAGTCTGGAGTCAGGGATCAATGTATGATCCCTGATGCATACATTGAGTGTACAAACATGAAAGGCTATGCGAGTGAGCTTCCCTTCAGTTCTCAGATGACTTTGTCTGCACCCTTCATAGTACCAGTTAATGAAGACATTATGTTCTGGGCAGCATCATGGCCATCAGCACAGCTTCCCAGAGGGGCCACCCAGTCTTCTGGGTTATAGTCATGGCACGAACTATTCATATACGACCTTGGCCAGGAGGTGTTAAGCAGATGGTGATATAAAAAACACTACTGACAATCTTGAGTCATACTTTCCATGGTTCACATCTGTAGCAGAATTTTTCCCTAATTGATTGGATAATAGAGATGCCAATCCACCAGAATCCGCCACCAGAAGATTTCTAACATGGAATAGTTGATGGTTTAAGATGATAGATTCTGTGCCCAGCAGTTGTGTCATCTGTTGATTCTAAATTAAGGTTGGTGTTTTACATTTGCACCGACTCTGGTGGGCCAGAGGGAAAGAACATAACCCAGACCGAATTTGCTCGGGGTTTGGGGCAGGAAAAGTGGACAAAGACTGAGCTCCAGGGGAAAGATAACCGCAGCAGAGTATGGGTTGGTGAGAGTGCACCCCCAGCTAGCCGCGAAAATTTGGGAGTGTAGAGCAGACGGCCATAGGGACCAAGAAAGCGATCTTGGAGTTCTAAAGAGGCAGAGCCAGCGTTGGTGGGAGAGGTGTTGGCTAGGGGAAAGTGCAGTCTCATTCTCGGGCTATGTACCGGGCTGGGAACAGATGGAGATCGCCAAATGGTGCCTAGCCTGCAATAGCGTGAAGTTTTTGTTTTTTTTGTTTTTTGTTTTTTTTTTTTAATAATTTCATGCTATACACATCCATCAGCAGGAAGGGTAGAGGTGATGACCCTTTTTGCTTTACCCTTTCTCTTTTGTTGTAAAGACACTAGTAGACTCCGCAACTTACTTGGCATCAGCATCACTCCATTTGATGTTGGTGGGATCTCACTCCTAGAAGATGGAGATGACTTTCCCATTAACATCAAGTTTCCTATTTTCAACCTTAATTATGCCACGGAATTTGCCATTGGTAGAGTCATTCTGGAATATGTAGAACATGTAGGGGTCTATACACACTTAGCCAGAATTAAAGGTATCTTTGGTAACCAGGCACCCCATATGGTCAAATCTGATCATTCCATTCTTCACCATCCAGTCTAAGGAATGAGGCTGACACAGTATAAGAAGATGGGGATATCTCTGAAATAGAAGACATTTCCTTCCATGCTGCCTTCCATAGTGATATAAACACTTTCCCTAAAATCTTGTCACTGATCTCAGCAAAAGGAAATAGCATGATTATTGTTTAAGTATAATCTTTAAAGTGAAACTATCATATAATCATTGGTAAAATAGGAAATAAATAATAATGATGTATCATTTCCAAAGAAGAAGAGGAAGAAGAGGAGGAAGAGGAGGAGGAGGAGGAGGAGGAGGAGGAGGAGGAGGAGGAAATTCATCTTCATGTGCTGATAGTGCTAAGAGTTCTACTCTTAAATTTTAATATACATATATGGTTACAGTTCATCTATTGTCTATTATTATGATGGAGGTTGTTTCATTTTGAACCATATATCCTTTTTTTGCATTAGCACAAAAAGTGTTCAGAAATCCCATCAATTTCTGAACAAAGCAATCTTTTCTTACCCATTTCCCAAGAGTTCTAGTTTCCTTTGTGTTGTTGTGATTAAACCATGACCAACAGTGCCTAGGGAGGAAGCTGTTTAGTTCAGGTAGCTTGTAACAGAACTCTAACATTAAAATCCCATCTTGGAGGAAGGCATGTTAAGACGTGGGGTGTTAAAGGGGATGTGAAACAGCAGAATACATTAAGACAAGATGTTTAAAGGGAGGAGGATGATGAACAAGATAATGTCCTCAGTAGGGAGCTCATGAAGACAGAATGTTTACAGAAAGAAAAAATCATAGGATGACTTCAGGGGAGGCAAAATATTTAATTCTGCATGGATGCTCTGAAGGAAATAAATCAATATATCTTTAGAAAGTCACTGAAACTGACCAGATTCATCAGGCTTCTCCTCTGCAAACATATAGAAGCTGTGAGAACTGCTGAGTTGTCTAGAGAAGCTGAGCTATGGAAAAGACTCTCAAACAAACCAAGCTGCCTAGATTAGGCTCAAACCTAACCACCAGCCAAGTCACCTGGAAGAAACAGAAAGCAGCTAAGCAGCCAGGAACAAACATACCAACTAAGCTTCCTGGAAGAGAATCACAGCAGCTGAACTACCTGATAAGCACAGTCTTCAATCTTTGTAGGTTGTACAGGGCACTGCAGGTTCCAGCTTTCATGGGGTGCCACAACTGCTAGGAGGGACTTTGGTGAAGTAGCGGACAGAGCCATGTGTGCTCTTATAATTAACCAGTCACTCATATTCCTATAGGTAACCTCAGTAAAACTCAGGCATTCATTAAGTTGGATTTTATGATATTCTTACTTTGGTATCTCATTAGTTCCTTAACTATGGTGAGTAGGGATTTCTTAGAGTATCTCTGGGAATATTGTCAAATAATATCATGTCATGGGGAAATCAGAGAAGTGCTAACACAGAAACTGAAGTAGAAACCATGGAGAAATATTGCTTTACAGGCTTACTTCCTGGCTCATGCTGCCTAACAATGGTAGTATTCACAGTGGGGTGGGCATTCATTCATAATTTAGAAATCAGGACAATGTCCCAAGGACATGCTCACAGGTCAGACTAATCTGGAACATTTCTCAACTAAAGGTCACTTATCCCAAGGTCTATATGTTAGGTCAAACTGACAATAAAAACCAACTAGGAGCCAATGGTAAAAGCAGATATATTTGTTAAATATAACCATAGAATAAAATAGAATGTGATATTTTTAAGTAATAATATAAAATTAGTGCAATAATTTTTCAAACATTCCTCATCTTTTCTCCTTTAATTGTATGTGACTATTGAGAGAGACAGATGATATAAAAATTTTACCCATAATTGTTTCTTCAGCATGTCTTATTGAGGATTGGAACTATTCAGCAATATTATCCCAGTTAGCATTCTGTCTAAACTCCACCCCACAGTTACCTGGCAACAATCAGGTATGCTCCTCTCCACAGTTGCCTGGCAACAGCCACATGGGCCTGGTCCACCATAAAAGGAGCTGCTTGTCCCCTCTCTCTCTTTTCTTTCTTGCATCTCTTATTTCTTACCTCTCTCCATTCCCTTCCCCCCTCTCTCCATGTGGTCATGGCCGGCCTCTCCACTTCTCTACTCTCCCTGCCTTTCTCTGCCTCTACTACCTTCTTAACTCCCCTCCCCTTGCCCTGAATAAACTCTATTCTATACTATATCATGGTGTGGCTGGTCCCTCAGGGGGATGGGATGCCTCGGCATGGGCCTGCCGAGGAAACCCTTCCCCCACACCTACCTCCCCCCACACCTTCATAGAACATATCTCATATCTCTTTATATTTTTATAAACATAACATTGGTGCTGAGACTCCGAGAATTTTTATGCAGGTTGCTGTGGGGTCTGGGCGGGGCCCTGGTCACCGACCGGCTTGAGCGACTGTAAAGCTGCCACTGCTGCTAGAGGACTGACCCCTAGTGGACTGCCACCACCGCTATCACCACCCCGCAAGCTTCTGCTACACCACGTGGACTTCCTCCCTTGGCACCTGCCCTCATCCACCACATGGATTTCCATCACTGCCTCAGACCATAGCTGCTGCTACCACCACTGCGGCCACTTCACAGAGCCGCCCCAACCAAACAGTTTCACCCTTCCTGCTACCTGACTACAAAAGTCTGAAGACACACACTGGCATGTTGATTGGTAAGGAGTTTCTCCAATCAGCGGGAGGACCCTATATGCCCAGACAGTGTCTGGCCGACCCTTTCTGGGCTGAGGGGTTGGCATTTCAATGCCCTGGCCTCATGGTTGACCTACGAGTTAGGACCTAGCCCTTGGGTGACCTCCCTTCTCGAAAGTAGTTCATATCCTCGCAGCCATTAAAAATCCTAGTACTAGGTTAAATTGCTTTCTGGCAATTTTCATGATGACCTGAATTTCTAGCTTGGCTGACCTCTGGTTACTAAACTTAGTCTCTTGGACGCCAGCACGAATAGTTCAGTAACACCCCCCACCACCCAATGGGCACTAAATGGTCTTCGAATGTATCCCCCAGACACCCCAGTGGGATGTCTCCTAGAAAATCTCAAATCTCCTAATTTAATGCCTGATTTGAGGCCCTCAAATTGATATACCTCGGCAATAAAGTTTGGACTCTCTACTCTTTGGAAAATGGTTCCAAATGGCTAGCTAATGGCGCATTAGACACGATCGTTTTAAGAGAGCTCCATACATACTGCCAGCAGTCCGGCAAATGGAATGAAATCCCTTATATTCAAGCTTTTATCTACCTTCGTTCTCACCCCTCTATGTGTCCTGCTTGTTCCCCATCCCAACTTCTCTTAGCCATGAAACCTATTCATCCGCCGCTAGATGATTCTATAACCCTAGACCCAGCTAACCAACCACCTCCCTTCCGCTGAAGACCTGCTTCTGCACTGCCTAAAACCCAGACTGCTGCCTCAGTTTCTCCTGTTCACCAGGATACCCCAAGGCCTTGACCTCTCCAGACTCCTCCCCTCCTTCTGTGCCAGCTGCAGGTCACTCCAAACGCCCTGCATTGGCGCCAACCTTCACCCCTCCTATCACCCCTAATTCCTTCTGCTCCAGAGTCACCTGACCCAGCACCAGTCCTTCCTCTAAGGGAAGTGGCTGGAGTTGACAGTCTGCTCAGAGTACATGTCCTGTTCTCGCTGAGTGAAACTTCTCAAATAAAAAGCAGACTAGGAGCAGGGCAGTGGTGGCGCACGCCTTTAATCCCAGCACTCGGGAGGCAGAGGCAGGTGGATTTCTGAGTTTGAGGCCAGCCAGGTCTACAGAGTGAGTTCCAGGACAGCCAGGGCTACACAGAGAAACCCTGTCTCAAAAAACCAAAAAAAAAAAAAAAAAAAGCAGACTAGGTTCATATACTTCTAACTCTTCCAGCTTTATTAAGGAGTTCCAGTACATCACTCAATCTTGTAGCTTGATTTTCCATGATGTTCATATGATTCTTACTAATAATTTACTTCCTGATGAATGCAAACAAGTTTGGGAAGCGGCAAAGACACACGCACATAAAATTCAGCAAACAGAACATATCCAATCAGATCTGAAACAGTGCCTGACCAGGATCCTCGATGGAATTACAATTCTACAGGTGGTATCTTAGCCAGAGACAGGTTTATTACATGCCTTCTGGCTGGCCTAAGAAAGGTAGCCTTAAAGGCAGTAAACTTTTAAAAACTCCAAGAGGTTGTCCAGGACAAACAGGAGAACCCATCCCAATGTTTAGAACGCCTCATAAAAGCTCTACTGCAATACACTAATTTAGATCCTGAAAACCCAGAAGGCGAGCAACTTCTGATGACTTACTTTTTTCCCCAGAGCTACCCCGACATAAAAACTAAACTTAGGTGGTTGAAGAAGGGGCCCCTAACTCCACAAACAGAAGTCTTGGCGCTTGCCTTCAAGGCGTACCATGAGAGGGATGAGAAAGCCCAAAAACAAAAGTACCACATGCTGGCAAAGGCTATCAGATCAGCCTCAGCTGCTAACCCGGACTCCTGGTCTTCTAAGGCTCAGAGTCCACCAGGCCCCTGCTATAAATGTGGTCAACAAGGTCACTGGGCGAGGGCTTACCCCAACTCCAACAAGCCAAGGGGACCATGTCCTAGGTGCCATCAGAAGGGACATTGGGTTATAGACTGCCCTTATGTGGTGAAGGACAAAGGGATATCACTCCTAGGTAACCCTTCAGCCGACCTCCTAGGCTTGGCTATGGATGATTGAAGGGGCCTGAGCTCTCTTGACCCAACCATGCCTATCACTAACAGGGAGCCCTGGGTAGCTATCATGGTATGTGGATGACCCATCTCCTTTCTCTTGGACACTGGGGCCACTCACTCAGTCCTGACGGAGTTCTGGGGGCCCACTTCACCTTCAAGTTTTCTTGTTGTCAGGATAGGAGGACAACCTTATTTCCCTCTTCAAACCCCACCACTTTTGTTACATTTTAGGGGTGTATCCCTCACCCATTCCTTTTGATAGTGCCAACATGTCCTGTCCCCTTATTGGGAAGGGATCTTTTAGCTAAGTTGGGAGCTTCTATTTCCTTTGCTCCACCCATTCACCTAAACCCAAGCTCACAAGCAGTTCCTCTGTTCCTTCTCCTAGCCAGTCAACCTACTAACACTAACATAGTGTTTCCTTTATCAGCTTCTCAGGTGGACCCCTGAGTTTGGGATGTCCAGAACCCCTCTGTTGTTAAACATCAGTCTTCCATTGTCATCCAGTTACTGGACTCTACCAGGTACATCACCCAAGCTCAGTACCCACTCTCTCCAGAGCCTCGGGGGACTTAAGCCTATCATCTCTGACCTCTTAAGGAAAAACTCCTTCTCCCTACCTGTTCCCCCTTTAACACTCCTATACTAGCAGTTAAGAAACCTACTGGTACCTATTGCCTGGTTCAAGACCTCAGATGCACTAATTCTGCAGTGGTCTCCCTCCATCCTGTTGTGGCTGACCCTTACACTCTTCTTTCCACTATCCCCTCGGGAACTTCCCATTTCTTAGTCCTGGATCTCAAGGATGCATTTTTCTCTATCCCTAGACGTCTATCTATCTAGACGTCCAGTCATAGAACATATTTGCTTTTACCTGGACTGATCCTGACACCCACTTTTCTAC
This sequence comes from Rhynchomys soricoides, assembly GCA_019843965.1. Classification (NCBI taxonomy): domain Eukaryota; kingdom Metazoa; phylum Chordata; class Mammalia; order Rodentia; family Muridae; genus Rhynchomys; species Rhynchomys soricoides. The sequence continues at coordinate 4,587,983 of JADRCH010000005.1, read as the reverse complement.
CAAGATTACCTGGACTGTTTTACCTCAGGGATTCCGGGACAGTCCACACCTATTTAACCAGGCCCTAGCTTCTGACTTGCTCTCTTTATTTCTCCCTAAATCTAAAATTGTACTTTATATAGATGATGTTCTTCCCTGTAGCCCCTCTCTAGAGATTAGCCAAGTGGACACCTCTGCTCTTCTAAATTTCCTTTCCAGTCGAGGCTATGGGGTCTCACCTTCTAAAGTCCAACTGTCCACTCCTCAGGTCACCTATTTGGGACTATTACCACAACCCACAAGGCTATTACCTTAGATAGAAAGAATCTGAGTCAGTCTCTAAGTGTTCCTTCTCCAAAGGAAGAGATTTTATTATTCCTAGGAATGGCTAGCTTTTTACATTTCTTTGTTCCTTCATTTTCCCTCCTTTCTTGCCCTTTATATGAAGCAGCTTTAGGCCCCACTCACGAACTTCTTCTCAAACTTGTTACCAAGCCCTTTCAAAGGCTCCAGCAAGCTCTCCTAAAGGCCCCAGACTTACATCTCCCTGACCTGCCTTGTCCTTTTTCCCTCTATGTAACTGAAAAGGAAGGATTTGCCCTCAGAGTCTTAGGTCACCAACTGGGACCTTCTTTTGCACCCATAACATACTTGTCAAAAAAACTAGATCTAACCATCGAGGGATGAGCATCTTGTATTCAGACCTTAGCAGCCGCTGAACTCCTTATTCCAGAGTCAAAAAAACTAACCTCAGGGTCGCCTGTAATTGTCTTCTCTTCTCATTACCTGTCACAGCTCCTGACTTACAAAGGTGTACAGACTCTACCTCCCTCCAGGTTTTTTTTCTCTTCAGGTAGCTCTAATAGAAGACTCTACACTCACCTTCGAATCATACCCGCCTCTTAATAGTTTCAATCTTCTTCCTCAACCTAATACTAACCACTCCCTACTGAAACTCCTGCACTGAAACTCACACTTACAGGAGGGCACACTGCCTCAAGCCATCTATACCTGGTATACAGATGGAAACTCCTTTCTATATGAAGGGGCGAGAAGGGCTGGCTGTGCCACAGTGTCAGACACCCAGGTGGTGGAGGCACAGGCCCTTCATACTCACAGCACTAACCAACAGGCTGAACTAATAGCCCTTACCCGTGCCTTTCAACTGGCACAGGGACAATCCCTCAACATCTACACAGATTCCAAATATGTTTTTCATATCCTTCTGTCCCACACTGCTATCTGGAAGGAGCGCGGGTTACTTACCACAAAAGGAGGTTCAGTAGCTAATGCAAACCACATTATGGCCATACTAAAGGCCTTCCATCTCCCCACAGCTATTGGGATGGTCTACTGCAGATCCCACCAGACAGATGACTCTATTGTCTCCAAGGGGAATAACCGAGCTGATGAAGTGGCTAGAGCTGCGGCCCTTAGGGTCCTGGACTCATCTCAGCCTCCTCAGGACATCCTCACACTGCAACCCACATCTCCACCTTCACCCCCTGACACTCACCAAACTTCTATCTTCACCAACTCTTTCACCCTAAGAGCCAAGCGTTGTCTTCTTCTGTCAAGACCCACTTACAGCCTACTCTTGAGGACTTAAGTTTCTTAAAATCTATGGAACTTCACTGACCACCATCTACTGCAGCCACACACTGTCTCCTGTCGGTTGCCTATCAACATCGGAGACCAAGTCCTTCAATCTGCTCCAGACCATCAGCCCTCACCCCTCTCTCCCAAATGGCAGGGCCCTTTTAAGGTAATTCTTGTGACTCCTACAGCTGCTAAACTCAAGAGACTATCTCATTGGGTCCACCTGTCTCACCACAAACCTTTCATCCCTCCACCTAAAAATGACTCTTCTTCATACACATCAACCCTAACAGGACCATGCTCTGTTAAGCTCCGGAGGATGTTGAGGCCACCCACCTTGTCCCCAATCCCAGAAAATGAGACTCCACTCTGGCAGCCAAGCTTGACCTCACTGGATTAGACATAGGTTTCTCACCTTCTCCCTGCGGTTCATTTCCATCCAGGGTAGCCCTTACATCTGGAGATTCAAAGTTCAAGAAACCCCCACAGATAACAGTCTTTCCAAATAGGGTCTGGAAACTGCTTCATAGCAGGATCCCAGGAGCTGATCCAAATTGCTATCATCCCTGCATCTGTTATCCCATCTAAATATTATGATCTCTATGCTTGCTTTCTGCTTGCCCAGACAAAAGATTATTGTAGAAAATGACCAGAAGAATATGGGGGTTATCCATGTTGGTCTTGTCAGATACATATGTTAGGATCATGGATCAATCACTTCTTCTATCAACAATGCAAGACACTCTTTTTCTACATACAAGACCCATGGGATTCCAGGTGGGAGACAGGAGTTGTTGGTAAGTTCTACCATAAAAATCAACCCAGCTCCCCAGTAAGTACCATCCGTATCCAGAGAAAATATATCTCAATTGCTCAACCTCAAGACATTAGAAAAGTAGGGGAAGTAATCAAACACTCCTCTGAGGGCCTTACCTCTTTGACATCACCCCTCATAAATGGCACTAACTTGTCATTTCACCTTTTGCTTCAGACCTTGACCTTGGCATGCCAACTCCTTAATGTCATCATGCCTGTTTGCTTTAAAGATTGCTTACCCTCTGGAATTAACTCACAATTGCCACTTACAGCCTCTGAAGTGATGCTGCCAAGTAACTTTACCTTACCTTTTGTCAGCTGCCCTGACTCCAATGTTGCCATGACGCCATACCTTATCTCTATTCCTCTCCTTGGCATGGCAAATTGTTTTAAGACCTTCGGGACATGTTCTGTAGGAACGCTAAGCGTCCTAGACTGCAATAGAACCATAACCCTTGATATACCATCTCTGACACAATGCCCTGCAGTCCAGAACACGTCAATTCCTTGTGGCACTCAAGTATATCATTGCCTACCCATCAACTGGTCAGGAGTTTGCACATTGGTACTCCTTTTCCCCGAACTGGGAGTAACCCAGGGAAACAAGCCCCTGCCAATCCCAGTTGTAGATATGATAGCTACCCAACATAAGAGGGCGGTTCAGATTGTGCCACTCTTGGTTGCCATGGGAATAGCCATAGGTGTTAGTACTGGAGTTGCAGGGATAACGACTTCCATGACCAAATATAATGAATTCACTTCCCAGTTTAAAAGTGATCTTCAAGAAATGTCTGAAACTGTGCTTACTATCCAGAAACAGATTGATTCTTTGGCAGCTGTGGTGCTTCAGAATGACGGGGACTAGATCTCCTGACAGTCAAAGAAGGTGGACTTTGCCTGTTCCTCCAAGAAGTATGCTGTTTCTACGTCAACCAATGCAGGATAGTGAGAAATAAAATCCAGGCGCTACAGTCAGACATATGGAATTTCAGGGAACATGAGACCTCCAGTTCTTGGATTTTCGAAAAACCTGTATGGAACTGGATACTCCCTTTCGTAACTCCTTTCCTAGTCATCTTCCTGGTGTTATTATTTGCCCCCTGCCTCATTAATCTTGTTTCTACATTCCTTCAACGACAAATACAAAAAAAATTTCGAACCAAACTATTAATCAGGTCCTGTTACAGGATTACCAGATGCTGTCCACAGAGGAACCTGATGCAGACGTTTACCAGGTGGACCCTGATAGTGAAAGTCAGCTACACCCCAAAATTGACAATGCCCCTACACAGCAGGAAGCGGCTTAAGAGATAAGATGCCCTGATTCCCTTTTCACGATTGGCTCCCCCTCCCCTCCATTTTTTCTCCTTTTTTTTTTTTTTTTAAAGTAATAATAAGAAAGGATGTATGTTGGCATCAGGACCTCCAAACTGGTGACATTACACCCAGGCGACAGCGCAACCCACCCACCTTTTGCCAAGGCAACGGCCACCATATTCCCAGAATCCACTTGGCCCACCTCCCACCTTTACCTGTGGCTATATCACTCTCCACATATAAACGGAAGACCCCTCTGCGCTCTCTCTCCCTCTCTCTCTCTCTCTCTCTCTCTCTCTCTCTCTCTCTCTCTCTCTCTCTCCTTTTCCCTTTCTCTTCTCGCTGCTACCTTGCCCCTCCCTTTTCCAATAAACTCCCCACGTGGAACTGTTTGGCCTGGTGTGCTTTCTGGAGCCACGCGACCATCTCACTGATCATTAACAATCCCTGATAGGCTTCCACAAACACAGTTTTTTTTCCATAAAAAGTGAACACTAAACATTTCTGATTCTACTTTCAGGTTTAATGAGCATCTTAAGGACTACTCGAATTAAATTAGTTGCTCCAGTTCTTTGAAATTATTTAGATTTCTTAGTTCCAAAATTTCATATTTTTGAAATGTCTGAATGAAAATATAAAAGGAATATTAACGCAATTATTATTATAAATATTCCAATTGGCGATCAAATCCGCTGGCACAAATACCTAAATGAAATTATTACTTATTGGTAATATTTTCTACTCTTGATGCCCACCAGTAGCTATTTCAATCACTAACATATCTCTCATGCTTTATTTACTCTGTTTTTAAATTAATATAAATAACAGAGGGATAGCACCCCACTACTGATACCTTCTATGCAGCACTAAGCATTAAATTTGATGCATGAATATTATCTCATTTATCAAGGGTCATTGGGTATGTGTGTTTCTCTCTCTCTCTCTCTCTCTCTCTCTCTCTCTCTCTCTCTCTCTCTATTGTATTAATAAACCCAGAATCTAAATAATGTTCAAAATGTAAGAAATATCAGTACCTGGTCCTACCTAAATCCTCTGATCCCAGATATTCTGGAGACTTAAGCACGAAATTTTTAAACTCAGGGCCAGCGGGGAAAATAGAGTTGTTCAAGATTAAATAGGTAATTTACTCAGCAAAATCTTGTCTCGAAATTTATTAAAACCTACCTGTCTCATGATATATCCCAGTAAATAAGTGATAGTGTGTTTGTATTGAAACTGCAAGGCTACAGGATTTTATTTCTATAAACACACACAGAAAGAAAGAAAGAAAGAAACAAACAAACAAACAAACAAATAAACAAACAAACAAAGAAAGAGCATGAGATAGGGTAATTAAGATTTAACAAACTTGGCCACTCTCTCATTATATTTCCTGTTTTCAGAAAAAGAAATGTAAATATTATTTTTCATGAGTTTTGACTTAGGTTTTATTTCTTTAAAAAAGAAGGAACAACTAATGTAATGAGAACATTCATTTTTATTATAAAGAGATGTCTCTATTCTCTTTATTAATGGCTTGTATTTTCCATCATTTTTACACCAGAGAAAACATCAATAGTCAAAATTTTACAAGTTAATTTCTTATCAGAAATTAAGAAGTACGCCTATAGAGAATCAACAGAGTTCACTAGAATGGGGTCCATAGCAGAACTCACTTTGGTGGTGGCTTGCACAGAGACATGAATATAAAGCTACCTACTGTAAGAGGGACCAGAGGCTGACTCAGTTCATACAAAATTATAAAAACTTCTACAAAGTCACATGATTCTATATATCTTTATGGGAACCTGGAACAGTTGGTATTTAAAGAATGACTTATATAATTAGTTAATCTCAAATAAATTTAAGTTCTCTGACAAATGAGAAAACAGACTTAGAGAGAGACACAATGAGTTATTTAAGGTTACAGAACTCAATGTTGGTCCAAATATTGGACTATAGGTTACCCCAAACTTTATCTCCCATTATTTAAAAATATTTATTCCACCCACTTTTATTTCCAAATAAAACTTTGCATATGACTATGATTAATCTTCTTCCACATATAGGAAAACCAAGACCCGGGCAAAAGAAAAATAAGATGTTGAAATTGCACAAAGATCTTTTTTCAGCTCAAAATTATCAAGTTAGGACTTCAATATTCCTTAAATCCAACATTCAGAAGCATAGAAATCGATCAGTAAGTCAAAGCTAATCCTAGGAACCCAGGGAAAAAGTTGTGCTCATGTGTATATGCAAACCCAAAACTCCTACAGCAATGTGGAAGACACAGGAGAATTTCTGGGATGCTCTTGAACGAGCTAGCTGTGGCAAAGCATGCCTGCACTCGCACACACACATGTACATACACACACAAATAAATCAATATTTATATCAAATACTACATTAGTTTGTGCTAAGTTGACTTGTTTCTATAACTATGGTTTCATTTTACTTTATGAAAATTTTAACATAAAAACTTCAGTGGCAATTCCTGACATGCAACATTTTTATGTATGAATAGATCAAAATCAGAGTTATTCCAGGAGAAGGAAATGATAACCTTTGAGGAACAGGGTTTGTGTTTTACATAATATAAGTAGAAAAGAAGAAACTAAATGTATTCTTGTGTGGGAGCAGGATATACATTGAAAGCTCTGTTTCATTCCCTTAATTTTACTGTGAGTGCAAATATGGTTATTAAAATCCTCAGAGAGGAAGTGCTTGCTGATGGACGCATGATAAGCTGCTTCCCGAGAGGCTCAGGCAGAGCCTGACAAACACAGAGGCGGATGGTCGCAACCAACCATTGGACTGACTGTGGAGTCCTGGATAGAGGAGTCAGAGAAGGAACTGAAGGAGCTGAGGGGGTTTGCAGCCCCATGGAGGGAGCACCAGTGTCAACTGGCCAGACCCCAGGAGCTTCTAGAGACTGGACCACCAGCCAAAGAATATACATGGAGGGACCTGTGCTGGCCACATATATGGCAGAGGAGGGCCTTGTTGGATATCAATGAGAATAGAGGCCCTTGGGCCTGAGGGTGATAGATGCCCCAGTGTAGGGAAATGCTGGGAGGGAAGATGGGAGTGGGTGTGGGGGGAGCACCCTCATAGAAGCAGGGGGAGGATGAATGGGATCGGGGGTTTCTGAAGGGGAGACCTGGAAAGAGGAAAACATTTGAAATGTAAATAAAGTAAATATTCAAAATAATATTAAAGTTTTGATGGAAAAATTAAAAAACAAAACAAAACAAAATCCTCAGAGGATGACAAGTAAATGCATATTATAGGTTTAACCACATGTCCTCAATTGTTCTGGTATTACAGAAAATGTGGAACTATTTGTACTTAAATAGCATTTGTAAACATGGAGTTTGCCTCTGACTTCTGACTGGTGCTATTCGTTGTTCTCAGTAAAAAGGGCTTGTATTCTCTGTATACTGATAATGCTGTCTTCCTTTACAGGTAATTTCTTTTATTCCTCTCATAACTTTAAAGAAATTAAGAGTTAGAAAATCTCAGGGTACCTTATGACTCAGTTTGGAGTCCACTGAAATAAAACTAGATCAAGTTCAATTTGAAAAGGTCTTGTTTTACAACAGAGTACAGAACACAATCTAAGAAGTTTAAAGTAAAAGTTCAATGCAAGCAACAACAACATGGCTTGCAAAATAGAACAGGAAGGAATGGTGATTAAGTTACAGCAGTTTCAAAAAGCAGCTTATGTTTCATTTATGTTCCTCAAAGACTTTTATAAGGAAAACTCTCAGCTAAGATTCCCTTAACTTAAAAAAGATAAATTAGGCTATGTTTTTGTTACATGGTCTGATTTTCCTCTTTTTAATTTCAACAGTATCACAAGCTACCAATATTTTATCCCAGGAACTCAACTATATAATAGTTGGATATCATGGATAGATGGGTATAGTCAGAATCCATCACAGCTGATTCCAGATTTCTATTTGTTGAAGGACCAATAGTTCTCCTTTTGGACCCAAATTAATGACAACTTCACCAATTAATGTTCTGGCATTGAAAAAGTTGAAACAGTTGACTAATAAGTCCCTAGTTTCTTGGGAGAAATTTCTACATATGTATATTAGGTCTGTAGCACCTAAGGATTTGGAGAAGGGAACTATAAGCAGTATGACACGAGTTCAAAAGCCAGCTCTGCCACTTATTAGTTATGTGATGCCTCCAGAGGTGTAATGCAGTAATGTATAAAATATCCAAGATAATCTCTAGAGTACAGATAAGAAGTCAATCTGCTTGTTACTTGCCTTTATTCTTTCTTTCTTTTTTTCCTTCTACCTTTCCTTACTGTAATAATTCCTCAGAATGGTTTCTTTACTCTCAGCCTGAACCAGCTATCTCTATCACTTTCTACATTGAATAAGTATTCCATTTTTTCAAACTAACAGAGTAGTTGTGGTGATCTGAATGAGAATGACCCCCATAGGTGCTTTTGTGTTTACATATATGATCTCTCTGTTAGTATAGATGCTTATGGGGGGATTATGTGCTGTGGATTTGGAAGAGCTGTGTCACAGGCAAACTTTGAGGCTTTAAACGCCTTCTGTATCTCTAACTTCTTCTTGGCATTTGGAACTATGAGTTCTTAGTTGTCCCTGCTGCCATGTCTTGGCTCCACCACCATGAACTCTAACACTCTAAAACTTTATACCCAATTATATGCTCTATTTTATATGCCTTGATCATAGTGGTTTATCACAGCAATGAAAAAGTAACTTGACGATGTTGGTCCCAAGGATTGGGTTACTGCTGTCACAGTCCTAACCATGCTCTCTTTTGAGAGAAATAGGAAAGACCTTGGGATTTTGGAGTAGAAGTGTGAGTAGATGCTGTAAGCAGAACTTAACAGGACATCCTAGTAGGATCATGGAAGACCATAGTATTGAGAACTGTGCAGACTGTGGAGGCCCAGCTTAAGAGGCTTGAGAGAGAAGCCAGAAATTTAACAGCAACTGTGCTAGAGAAGGAAGCCAGAAATTTAACAGCAACTGTGCTAGAGAAGGAAGCCAGAAATTTAACAGCAACTGTGCTAGAAGCCATTCTGTCTGACTACTTTCAGCCCTTTCCCCGAGAATTTGCATGATACTAAATTGAAAAGTAACAAACTATATAGAAAGAGCAGATATCAAGAAAAGTTAATATTGAGTCTGTTGCATGGTTAGTGCTGATTATTTTTATGCAGGTCTACAATGAGAAAGAGTAAATAAGGCAAAAAGAAATGCAGAATGTATAAATGTTTAAACAGAAAAACAACAGGCTTGAGCTGAAAGTGATAAGGAGAGACCAAATTGTATTGGAGAATTGAATAACGACTGCTCTAGGGGTAGATCCCACTCAGTTAAACTTCAAATTGTGAAAGGAAAATAACAAAAAATTCAGCTCCTAAAAAACAACAACAAAACAACCTGCTGCAAATATGTTTCAAAAAGTCCAAACTCTATCCCAAATGGGCAGCCAAACATGGCTAACCTATCTACATGATTCTGTGTTTAGAGTCATAAAGGATACATAAGTAAAGGAGGTAAGGACAGATACTGATGCTATGAAAAGTGTGGCAGAACATTCTTTGCATGAAGACCCAGAAAAGATGTATTAAAAGACCATTATGTAAAGCTGTGAAAGAAAAGACTGAATTTTATTTATACCCCAAGATGTTGCACATGCTAGAGCCCTGGAATATCTACCAATGATCCTTGAATACAAAGCATAAAACTGATCTAAGTATGTTGTTGGCAGAGAAGCCATCTTAGCCTTTTGATATCAGACATGGAGCTACAAGATTTGAAATTTGCCATTTTGTGTTTCTGTTTTGCTTTGATCCAGTATTTATTCACTATTCTCCGACTCTTCCCTTCTGCAATGATAATTTAAATTCTGTATTTTAAGTTGGAGCTATGTAATTTGTCTTTTAATTTTATAGAAGATTGCAATTAAGAGATTGACCAACATAAACTGAAAATACATATGAAGCCTAACACAGCTTCCAGAATTGAGACAAATTGCAGAGACAGCTGCCTACCTATACAGCCCCAGTAAGTCAGGAAGTTGGAGCATCAGTCTTCAGCCTTCTGACCCAGGATCATCTGACAGACCTTTGAGAAACAGGAATTATTAAGGACAAGACTATTCTGTCTCGGCAGAACTAAGCTGTCCTGACCTGTAAATTGTGTCCTTTCAAGAACTGTGTAGGTCCACAGGAAAGAAAGGCAATTTCTACCCAGTGGCAACCTATCCACAATGTACAACGTCACCTGGAGGTATGATGTTCAGCTTCTTTGATTCCACAAATGGGAAGCTGTTGGGAGCAGATTTGTCTCAATAACAAGTGAATAAAAAACATTAAGTGTCACATTCTGTGGATTTCTGACATTTTTGAAAATCAACTATCTTTATGAAGTAATCTGGACCATTAACTACTCTCAGCTATTTCTAATTAAATATCTTGAAAACATCCTAACAATAAACTCAGAGCCATGAATTTGCTATTTGGCCCTTACCTCACAGGCTTAAACAACTCAGATCAGTTTATAATAACAGTTATAGAAGGACTGGGTCTAAGCCCTGTACTTTTAAACTTTTAGTATCAATAGAAGAAATTTATACCAATGAAACCCTTGATTTTGCATCAAAATAAATTCTGTACCATTTAAGAAATTATGACTTTAACTTAGTAACAATTATAAAGATTTCTACCAATAGAGATTATGGCTATACAATCAATTCTAGCTATTTCCTTCCTGTTCCAATTATGACCATTTCTAAATTTATGTTGGTCATTCTTAGATTTCTGGTGGGGTTGAAAAACTTCTTATAGTGTCTTAGCCAACACAAGCTATTTACTTTTAGAGAAAAGGTTTGAGAGAATGGTTTTCAGATGCCATACTCTCTAAAGCCAGGATATAAGTCAGGTGTAAAATTATAAGTCTTTTAGTTAGGACAGATGGCATCTCTCTATCTTTATGACATAAATGATGGACTGGGTGTTAGGTTTATCTTGTACTTTATAAATTACAAAATGGTAATAGTTATATTCTATTTATATTTGAGAGAAAAGTTTTGGGTTTTTATTAGAACAGAAAGGGGGAAGTGTTGTGGATGGACCTGGTGCTGTTTATATTTTGATCCTAATTCTGCTCTACTGGGTGGGACTGTCTACAAGGAGTGAGTCACATACTCAGGTGACTTCTTGTGAACCAATCCCCCAATGAATAAAAGAGCCAATCACTGGGCGAGTAGGAGGGATTTCTGGGTTAGATAGGGGAAGAGAAGAGGTGGAGAGGGAGAGGGCCTTTTGGAACTGGAATAGTGTAAGGGTAAGATGTAGCTGCTAGTCTCCCAGCTTATGGAGAATCTGCCAGGATTTGTCAACGGAGAAATTAGATTTAATATGTCTTACAAGATTAGGTTTTAGTTGTTGCGCCCAGCGATTGAGTTACCCTTGTTTCTGGAGAGAGAGAGAGAGAGAGAGAGAGAGAGAGAGAGCTGTGAGTCTGAGAAGAGGCTTTGGACATTAGAATTTAAAGCAATATTGAGACTATGAAAGACTATAGGGTTTCTTCAAATTTATTAAATGCTTTTTACATTATGTTATGGACTAAAGACCATGAAGACTAAGGAGTAGAGTGTGCTAAGTGAACTGATAATGACTCAATAAGGACACATGATTTGTTGAAAGAGGTGTGCCCATGAGGATGGTCTTAAAGCATTCATTCTGCCATCAACGGTGTGTTCTCGGCCTCCTACTCACAGTTTTGAGTTTTGAACTCACAGATATTGCTGTTGCCATGTCTTTGCTCTACGATCATAGATTCTAAACTGTAAAGTTTGCTTTTATTTCTTCAGATAAAGTGAATATCATTAGTTCATTCCTTAAGTTAAACATGAATTTAAAAGTAAGTTTCTTTTTCTTATTTAATATCCTTAAATATTTATGATTTATCTTTATTAACAATTGAAATATTGTAACAATATTTTAATTGTATATAATATATAAAACTATTAATTTATATAATATATAAAACTATTATATATATATTAATTGCTTGTGCTACATATATTATTTTCAATTTAAGGATAAAAATTGCAAAGCTGAAAATATTGATTTTGAACATAAACACATAAGAGAACATACTACTGGCCCTTCTAGTAATTGTTTTCAACTTCTTTTCAGTATAAAAAACTTTTTTCTTTTTTTTTTTTTTTTTTTACCTAAAGAGAGATACAAAAGACAGAGCCCCATGTGTTTCAAGTGCTAACAAGAAATGAGAGGAAACAAAATATAACACAATGTATTAATTCAGGTAGAAGATAATGTAATTGGAGAGAAGTGGAAAAAGCATCAGCTGTCGTTTTTGTGGTTTGATACTGCTAGACACTGTGGGTTATTATTAGACACTAGTTTAATTTGATTGTAAAGTGAAAATAAGAGAGAAGAGCTGCCATCCCCAAATCACAAATGAATACCCAGTTTCAGGCCAGGTTAACACAAAAACTGACTCAAAGTCAGATCTAAGCGATTCTGAAGCTCATACTCCAATATTGTGCTTAAGTCCTCAAATAACCATAAAACAGCTGAGAGTAGAGCTTGTGGGAGAGCATTTTCTTAGCATGGATAAGAAGAAGATCCTGAATTTGGTTGGAGGTTTGTAAAGTTTACACAGTTATCCAAATAAAGATCGGTATTGAAGGAAAGTAGATGAATTTCGATAGACAATGAAAACCTACAAACAAACAGTGTACCTTCTGGAAAAACTGATCATATCTGTATGAAGTGAGAAATATTTTAGTTTAAAAAGTACAGCAAAATTTGATCTGCTAAGTTGATTTTTTAATTTGGCTTCCTGGTATTCTTTGAAAATACAATCATATTTACAAAGTAACTAAGCTTCAATTCTTATTCCACCCCTGCATGCAAATATTAGAAACATCGTGCAAGCAAATGGATAGAACTAGAAAATATCATTCTGAGTGTGGTTACTCAGACACAAAAGGATATGCATGGTACATACTCACTAATAAGTGGATATTAGCCAAAAAAGTACAGAATACCCAGGATAAAATCCACAGAACTCAAGAAGGTTAACAAGCAGAAGGGCCCACGTGAGAATGCTTCAATTCCACTTGGGAGGGAGAAGAAAGCTATCACAGGGGCCGTAAGGAATGGAGGGACCTGGGTGGAGAAGGAAGGGGAAGGGGAACATGATCAGATGTTGGGTACGGGGACAGGAGTGAAGACCTGAGGGCCAGAAAAAATGAATGGAAACAGGCAACCTTGGGAGGTGGGAGGTGGTGCTGGGGACCCTCTATAATGTACCAGAGACCAGGGAGGTGAGAGAATCTCAGGACTTAAAGGGAAGGATCTTAGATGAAATGCCCTATAAAGGGGAGAGTCCACCTCCAGTAGAAAGACAGGGCATCAAGTTGTGGCTTGGGGTTGCCATCACACAGTCAAAAACTCTGACCCAGATCCTGTCTTAAAAGAACTGCAGGGATAAAAATGGAGAAGAGACTGAGGTAGAGGAGGTTCAGTGACTGGCACAAATCCGGACCCATCTCAATGGGAGGCTCCAAGGCCTGATACTTTCTTGATACTATGGTGTGCTTATAGACAGGAGGCTAGCATGACTGTCCGCTGAGAGGCTCAACAAGTAGAAGAAAGAGTCAGATACAGATATTTATATCTAACAAATGGACTGAAATTGGAGACACCTGTGGTTGAATTAGGGAAAGGCAGAAAGAAGATGAGGAGGAGGGCAACTCCTTAGGAAGACCAGCAGGTCTCAACTAACCTGGACCCTGAGATCCTCAGACACTGAGCCACCAACCAGGCAGCATACATTAGCTGGTCCAATGCCCCCAACACATATACAGCAGAGGACTGCCTGGTCTAAACTCAGTAAGAGAAGATAGGCCTAACACTAGAGAGTCTTGAGGCCCCAGAGAGTGGAAAGGCCTAGGGGTGTGTGTTGGTAGAAAGTTGGGGTGATCCTTTTGGAGACGGGGGGAGGAGGAATGGGTTGAGGAACTGTCAGAGTGTGGACTGGGAAGGGGGGCAATGACTGGCATATAAAAAAAGATTAAAGACACATATTTTAAAAATGAATAAATCTGAGTTCAAGTTTTGCCTAGCATGAAAAATTTAATTATTAACATCTGTTGTGTTTCAACACAGGAAATCAATGTAAACAAACATAGACTTTTTTGATCTATTATAATACATATCAAAATTTCTCAAATTAACTATATACTAATAAGTCATAGATGTTAAATTCAATTCCTAATCACTCTCCTGTCTACCTTTTAAAATCAATATTGTTTACCAACTGAATTACTCACAATTGTTAAATATGTTTCAACCCATACATTTTTCTTATCGGTACAATTCTGAGATGCTAAGGAACATGCCTCTTAATCTGAACTCAAAACAGAGATTATTGCATAAAGCACAATCTGTCTACTCACTGTCAGTAAGTTCATTAGGCCTTCAGATAATGTCATTATGTTTGAAAATGTATACAGGAATAAATCAGGTAAGAAATCAGATGACTAACTGTTAGTAAGCAGTCTTCTTAACTTACTTAAACCTTAATTATTGTTAATAAAACTGCACAATCAGCTAAATGATTTTTCTTATTAAATTGGAGTAGATAAGTAAATTTATAAGAAAATGAGATATCTAAAAATGGCAACTTTAAAGTGACTAGTCAACAAATATTAATTTAAATACAACTGAATGGGTCTTGGAAACATTATGAGAGAGATGAAGTAGTAAGGTTGTAGAATAAGCTATAACCATTATACAGGCACTGTCTTAGTTTTGGTTTTATTGCTCTGAAGAGACATCATAACCATGGCAACTCTTAAAAAGGACAGAATTTAATTGGGGCTGGCTTACAGGTTCAGAGGTTCAGTCCATTATCATTATAGTAAGAATCAGTCCATTATTGTAGGAATCATGGCCTCCTACAGGCAGACTTGATGCTGGAGGGGAAAGAGTTCTACCTCTTGACTCAAAGGCATCCAGGAGGAGACTGTCTTCCACAGGCAGCCAGGAGGAGGCTCTCTTCAACACTGGGTGGAACTTCAACACTAGACCTCAAAGCCCAACACCACAATGACATACTTCCTCCAACAAGGCCACACTTACTCCAACGTCACACATCCTAATAATGCCACTTCCCATGTGCTAAGCATATTCACAGGTACTTCCTCTGTGACTTTCTATTTAGGTGAATTGCATCAAGTAGTGCATGGAACTTCAAGCTTTCTGAGGGAAATTGGAAGTAGTTCTATAGGAATGGTTGGTCCTGAAGCTAACTAAATTACAGGAAAGTACTGGGAAAAGTATTTACAGGGGTGTACAAACAGATCAACAATTAGACAGGAAAAAAAGATTAAGAATTATTTGGGAGATTCTAATAGAAAAGTGTATTAGTAGTTTTATCTTAATGTGTTTATGAGCAAGTAGGTTTAAATATTTGGGGGCAGTGCTGCAAGCTCATCTGTGCGGTAATACACATGTGAATGTCGGAGGACATAATGGGGATTTGTCATCATGTATGACCTTCTCTGAAATGCTACCTTGTTCGCCACAGTATGCCAGGCTACCTAGCCTGGAAGTTGCTGGAAATTCTACAACTGTATCCAATTATGTATATTACAATTTCTGCCATACACTATCATATCTGACTAAAGGAATGTAAGTAATTGTACAAAGCTTTGATATAGATCATGATTGGCACTCTGTATATTTAAATTACATCTCAGATCCAATATAATTAAATACTGGTAACGTGGTTGCAGTGAAATTGATTGCTTCGAAATAATGACACAAGTTGATATTAACAATGTAATGGATATAAAATTCTATTGAATATCTTTGATCTGATGACAAAGGAAAGAAACAAAGGCTTCAATTAGGAAAATGGCCTCTGAAATCTGAGTTTTGTTACCTTTGTTACTAAAAGCAGAAAGTAAATTATTGTTCATTGGTGCTTTTATATAGCCAGAACCAATCACAGATTCCAGTGTCCTTGGTTTCTGGATTTCAAGCTCTAAATCATGTTCCAAACATATGAATATTATGTACTATTTTCATAGATGGCTTAATTTTTCACAAATGAAAAATTATTTTTGATGAGCCTATACTAATCAGTAAAGAATTCAAAATGACTAAGCTAGTGTACTATAATATACATGAACCTACTAGCTTAGAAAAATACTTTTTTACATTCCTTTCTTCAAATTAATAGTCTTTCAAGTTCATTCAATTATTCTTAGGTGCTACTGTTGACTTAATATGAATCTTCAAGTTAAATATATATACAATTATGAATTTAGTTTTTTATTTGGATATTTCTCTCTTTTTTTGTAAACAAAATCTCATACCTCTAAGATTTCTGAGGGATTGTAATTGTCAGGCTTAAGTATTGTAATGTGTAGTTCTAACATAATGGTCTAGCTCCTGTCTCCACCTCAGTGTCCACTAAGGGGTTGAACCTCTGCTTTGAAGTATTTCTTATCTCTGGCTCTCTTCTCTCCTTCTTCTCCCCTCTTTCACTCTCCTGAGATCTTTCTTCCCCTTGTCCCTCTCCTTACTCCTTTCTTTCTCCACTCTTCCTGGCTGCATCTTCCTCCAAAAACTCCTGATCTCTACACACACCTAACTCCTCATACTTTGTTTCATTCTCTCTTTCTTTACAAAACAAATAGAGAAAACAAAACTAAATAAAACTTTAAAAAACACAAAGAAAAAGCACAAGAAACACACACCTAAATCAACAACCCAAAAGCATGAAATCAGAAACTGTAATATACCAGCAGAAGGCCAGTAAGACCAAAATGTCCAAACAAAGTCACATGAGAAAAAATGTACAAAAACATGATTGAGTTGATTTCATATTGGCCATCTACTTCTGGACATGGAGTCTATCGTTAAGTGAGATTCCACTGGGGAAAACTATTATTCCTTTTGCAAATGGATGTCGATTATAAGTAACTAGCTAGTCAGGGCCAGGATCTCTTGTACACTTCCTTTTCTCAGAGCTGGAACTCAATTTTGTTTGACTCTGTAATGACCAGGTGCATGCTACCAAATTATCACCAACTTTTAAACCCAGAACTTAGTTACAATCCACAATGCCATTTTCACTAAAATGCACCTTGGATAATCTGTTTTATAGTAACTGGCGGGAATACAATAAATCTATGAAATCTCCCTCCATTGCCTATTTATTTACTTCTGCTAATCATGAGTAAGTGTATCAAAGTTTACAGTGTTTACACTGTGCACTGCATTACAAGATGCAGACAATTAAGATTATTGTTCTATTTCCTCTGTCAATTACTTTTTCACAACCACATAACTAAATGTTTCTTTTTCTAAACTTCACAATGGTATAGAATTCTTGCAAAATGTCTTATTTCTATTTCCAGGGAAAGGATGGGGGGATAGTAAAGGATGCTTTAATAGGGGAAGGAAAAGGAGTACAATGAAGAAAGAAGAGGAATAACATTTTTAAAGAAATAGGAGATAATTATTTTATATTTACCTGAAATTTTATTTGATACATAGGAAATTGTGTGTGTGTGTGTGTGTGTGTGTGTGTTTTAAATAAACTACGCCACTTATTGTGATTCTCCTTCCCATAACAAAGAGGACCAAAAAGGGGTTCCAAAACAATATAGACTGTTGCTATTGCTCTTGGTTGTCTCCCAAAAGCTGATACTATGTTTCGATTGCAGAAGACATCACATATTTTGAATATAGGACTCAGAGCACTCAAGCTCTACCTAAAAGTTTCCCTTTAGACTGTTGCTATTGCTCTTGGTTGTCTCCCAAAAGCTGATACTATGTTTCGATTGCAGAAGACATCACATATTTTGAATATAGGACTCAGAGCACTCAAGCTCTACCTAAAAGTTTCCTTTCTAAAGACTAGTTTTCATAGAACCTGAAGGTAATATGTAGGATGCTGAGGCAGGAAAACAATCAATAGTCCTACTCAGCTGTGAAAACTATGAAACACAGCAATGACCAGCATGGCAAGGTATCTCTGAATGTTTAATAGTAGTACTTTTATTTTGATGGTTACCAATACCCCTCTTATTGGAGTAAATGTTCCTTGAAATGAGGGAAAGAGGAAATCATGTTTGATGTGGTAAAGCTAGCCAATTACACTTGGCTACCAAAGTCGTGAATTTTAGAGGAAAAGCTAATACCACAGCATTCTGTAACCAATGTAATCCCTAACTTCATTCTAAATGCTTATCCCACGGCCAAAGAGAAGTGTAGCTCTCAGCCCTCATTAAAGAGGCTTTGCAACAAAAGACTGTTACAGATAGTCACAAGTAATCACATGCAAAGAACTGACATTTGGGTATCCAGCCCCAAATTATACTAGACTATATACCTCTCTCACCCAAGGTTCAAGCATCACATAGATGAGGGCTCAGAAAGATTGCAAAAGCTAGACAACCAGGAATCTGCTGTGATATTGTGCCTTCTAGCTTTGAGAGGGAAACTATACCTATTAAAACTCAACAACATAGCTGCCCAAACAAAACCTGAATTATGACAAGACCAGTTGACATCTTATAGTCGGTGGATGAACTCTTAAAGGTCCATCCCTAAATAAAGAGCTACAAGCTGAGAAAGGGAGAATTAATCATGCCCAAAGATGAATCTTAGATTGGGTTATCTAATATCAATTGGTCAGCTTTAGAATGAACAGAATCAGCAGGTAATATTTATATGTTTATTCACCAAAATGTATATGTAAAAACAATGACTAAAGAAAAGGATTTCTTGAATTTTGGAGGGAAGGGGTAAAGCAGAAGTGGGAGAGACAGGAAGAAGGAAGGGAAAGAAAAAGTATATTTTAATTACATTTTTTAAAATGGATACCTTTGAAATCTGTACTTTATAATGTTCTGAAAACTCTTTCTGTCAGCTCTTACATACTCCCACCCAAATCAAGTATAGAGAACGTCTTGGGTCTTTAACTACCAGCTCTGAGTAAGAAGAGATCTGACTTCACTCATATCTGCTGAAGATACATATAAAGTTTGAAAGAATTTCACTATATGTTAATCCTGATCATTTTCATGGTGAGTGTACACATAAAAATGCTATAGCATTAAAATTTTCTCCTCGAGGCCCTTGGGCCTGAGGGTGTTAGATCCCCTAGGATAGGATAATGCCAAGGAGTGAAGAAGAGAATGGGGGGGGGGGAGTACCCCCATAGTGGCAGGGGGAGGGGGAGGGAATGGGGAGGTTCCAAAGGGGAGATCTGGAAAGGGGAAAACATTTGAAATGTAAATAAAGTATGAAATAAAGAAAAACAAAAAAAAATAATAAAATAGAACTTAGGAAATATACTTCATATTTTTTTAAAAAAAAATTTCTCCTCAAAAGACCAAGCAGGTAATTTTTTTAATTATTTTTTCCATTTTTCTATTTATCTATTTATTTTTTATTTATTTATTGTTTCTTTTCTTAAATTATTTTTTTCTTTTTGTTTTTACACTCCAGATTTTATTCCCCTCCCAGTCCACCCTTTGAATGTTCCACATCCTATACCTCCTCCCCAACCTCCTGTCTCCACGAGGATGCCCCCCAACCCACCAGTCCACTAAACTCCCTAAGGCTCCAGTCTCTTGGGGGGTTTGGTGCATCTTCTCTGACTGAACCCAGACCCAGCAGTTCTCTGCTGTATATGTGTTGGGGACCTCATATCAGCTGGTGTATGCTGTCTGGTTGGTGGTCCAGTGTCTGAGAGATCTCAGGGGTCCAGGTTAATTGAGACTGCTGGTCCTCCTACAGGGTCGCCCTCCACCTCAGCTTCTTCCAGCTTTCCCTAATTCAACCACAGGGGTCAGCAGCTTCTGTCCATTGGTTGGGTGCAAATGTCTGTGACTGACTCCTTCAGCGGCTTGCTGCTGTCCTCATAATAGAATAACTGTTCCTGTTCCTGTGTGTCTCCATTAAGATTTCTTTTGCTGTGAAGAGATATCATGACCCGAGCAACTTTTATAAAGGAAAACATTTAATAGGGGTTGGTTTATAGGTTCAGAGGTTTAGTCCATTATCATCACGGCGGGAAGCATGGTGGCATGCACCAGACCTGGTGTTAGAGAAGGAGCCAGAGTTCTCTATCTGGATCCATAGACGAGAGAGAGAGAGAGAGAGAGACAGAGACAGAGACAGAGACAGACAGAGAGAGAGAGACAGAGACTGAGAGCCTGGCCTGAGCATTTAAAATTCCAAAGCCCACCTCCAGTAACGTACTTCCTCCACAAGGCCACACCTCTTCCAACAAAACCTCATTTCCTAATCCCTGTCAAGTAATGCCACTTCCTAGTATATGAATCTATGGGAGCCATTCCTATTCAAACTACCACACTGCATGTATTTGAAGTCTAAGATTAGTTATTTTAAAAGTTACCTTTGTATATATGTGTTATGTGTGTACATGTTCACCCGTAAGTGAATATATGTGCATGTGTATGGGGCTAGCACTTGACATCAGTTATCTTCCTTTATTTCTCTGTCTATTCAGGTATCTTATTTCACTGAAACCATGCTAAATTATCATGTTAAGTTGGAGAATGGTACTTAATTAAAAAAATAAGTATTAACTCCAAGATATGGGGTGCAGAGAGAAGAGAGCAAAGAATGTACAATCAGATCTTCATAGTAGAGGAATCAGGGTGTATTTAGTGGCACCGACAGTAGTTATGGGAAGAGAAAGAGAGGAGACTGGGAGTCTTAAATTTTATGTGGTACCAGATAAAATTTTCAGCACCACCAGTTACAGAAGTGTTGAAAAAATAACAAAGAAAAGAACGATAAAGTTTTAGCTGAGTAATGTAGAATTATGATCATCTGTTGTCTATTTAGGCTTAATTACCATGTAGCATAACAGCAATTATGTATGTCATTAAGTAGATACTGGATTAACCTACATGTGTTTTACGTGATCAAAGTAGTAATATGAAGTCTGCAGCATTCTGAGACTATAGATTGTAGCTCTTGTAATGTGATCCATGCAAACTGAAATTATTAGATGCATTGTTTATGAAACTTTATGATGCCATACTGACTAATCCAGATATGACATTATATAAACAGTCTAAAAGTAGCTGTTAACATAACTGTTACTTATTCCCAGAAAATACTTGCTGAAGTATCTCCTTTCATGGCAGAAATTAATTCTGTAAGTTACCTCAAAATTAAGGTTTTAACATAAGTACCATTTTAATATTACCTGAAATTTAATATTTATTTTACCTAGGGATGTGTCTGAAAAGATATAGAGTTAATTTGTACTAATACCAGATAAAAGATAGAGATGCTTTTTATATGTATGTATTTCTTTTTAATTTTTGAGTTTTTAATTGATATTACTTTGTCATTAAATTTTTATGAACTGACATATATATAATATATATTATATATATATATAAATTAAAGAAAGCATGTATCATGTAGTGGCTCAAATTTTAAATACTTGAAGAGCATTGTGAGATTAGTTCTAGGTTTCACACTTCAGACTATGTGAACTTCACATGTCTGAACATTAGTTTTCCATATTTATATAATGTGCATTAACAGTAGTTCCAAATAATTCCTAGTGTTCATCATTTCTGGACTGGCTATTCAAAATATCTCACTTGATATGCTTAATTTTGTTCCTGACACATTGTGAAATTTAATAAATGTGATCGAATATTATTGAATGGCAGTGATTTTCTATCATTTTTATAATAGATCTGTCTCTTTACACATATATAACTTTTCAATGGGAAGGTAAGTATATTCAAATCCTCAATATACAGATATTTGAAGGAATTTTTAAAAATATTTCTGCTTTTTTTGTGGCACTATAATAGAATCACAACATTTTGTCTTCCTTTTTTTTCCTCACAAAACCCTCCTATATACCAGTCCTTGTTCTCTTTTGATTTTGTGGCTTACATTTTCATTAATTGTTGTTACATGATTATTTATATTACATAAACACAACCTGATCATTGTGCATGATGACTCGGTATGTTTCCGAGGCTAACCATTTGGTATTGAATAAACAAACAACTGGTGTGCTTTTTCCCAGGGAAGACTGTTTCTCCAACTCGCAGTATCTTTGTTGCCTATACTCCTTTGTGTAGAATTAAGGCTTAGTTTTTTTTGTTGTTGTTGTTGTTATTGTTGTTGTTTTTCTAATCCACATTAGCATGTCTAGTGTTGTCCTTCTTAGGAAATGTGGTTTACAAGTGTAAAATGAGCTGGACCTGTGGTTCATGCTAGTAATATTCCTATTCCAGAAGCTGGTCCAGCTCAAGAGGAGACTACAAGGCCTGAAACTATTACTGAGGCTATGGGGCACTCACAAAAAGGGACCCATCATGGCTGCCCTCCGAAAGACCCCACAAACAGCTGAAGGAGTCAGATGCAGATATTTGTTCCCAACCAATGGACAGAAGCTGCTGACCCATTTGGTTGAATTAGGGAAAAGCTGGAAGAAGCTGAGGAGGAGGGCGACCCTGTAGGAAGACCAGCAGTCTCAATTAACCTAGACCCCTGAGATATCTCATATACTGAACCACCAACCAGGCAGCATGCACCAACTGATTGATATGAAGCCCCCAACACATACAGAGCAGAGGACTGCAGGGTCTGGGTTTAGTCAGAGAAGATGCACCTAATTCTCAAGAGACTGGAGCCCCAGGGATTTTAGAGGTCTGGTGAGGTGGGGGTGAGGTGGGGACATCCTCATGGGGACAGGGCGGCAGGGAGGAAGTATGGGATGTGGAACAGTCAGAACCGGGAGAGAAATAAAATCTGGAGTGTGAAAATAAATAAATAAATAAATAAATAAATAAATAAATAAATAAATAAATACAGAAGAAGCATTTAAAAAAAAAAAAAAGCAGATGGAATCGGGCAAAGAAAGAATCATTAAGCACACCATTATTGCCAGGAGTAGAAAGGTTAAGGAAATACTCCTAAAAGTATTTA
Source organism: Rhynchomys soricoides (assembly GCA_019843965.1). Classification (NCBI taxonomy): domain Eukaryota; kingdom Metazoa; phylum Chordata; class Mammalia; order Rodentia; family Muridae; genus Rhynchomys; species Rhynchomys soricoides. The sequence goes on along the minus strand of JADRCH010000005.1, from coordinate 4,565,221 downwards.
CAAGTATTATTAAAATAAATCTCATGGGATGCTGACCATGTCATTTCCACAGGGAGGAAAAAAAAAAAAAGAAGAAGCAGCTGAGGTCAGAGAAGGGCCATGAGTTCAAGGTCCACTTGAACTACAAATGAGACTCTGTCAGAAAAGAGGAGAGGGAGACAGAGACAGAGTCAGAGACAGACAGAGGAGAGAGAGAGAGAGAGAGAGAGAGAGAGAATTGCAGTAGTTTGGATGCTAGGTCCATGAAGAGTGGCTCTTTGAGGAGATGTGGCTTTATTGTAGTAGGCATGCCCTAATTTTCGAAAGTGTGTCACTGTGGAGGTGAGCTTTGGGGTCTTACATATGTTCAAGGTATACCCAGTGTGGTACACATAGTCTTCTTGCTGTCAGCACATCAAGATATGGAACTATTGGTTCTTCTTTCACTATGTCTGCTTGGATACTGCCATGGTTTTGGCCATAATGATAATGGACTAAATCTCTGAAACAGTAAGCCAGTCCCATTTAAATGTTTTCCTTTCTAAGAGTTGCCATGGTGTCTCTTCACAGTAATAAAACGCTAACTTAAAAGGAAGGAAGCAAGGAAGGAAGGAAGGAAGGAAGGAAGAAAGGAAGGGGACCTAGACCAATAAAACAAATATCACATATTTTCTCTCATATGTGGATGCCAGATTATCCTAATAAAATATTGTTCACAGAGATAGTAGATAGTTTTCTTTACTGTTGACCTCGATTTTATCATGTGTAAACTGTAACAATTAGCCTAAAGGATGAATAATGTTATATTTTTGGTTAATATTCTAAAAGTATGAGAAAATGTGAAAGTATGTGATCAAAGGGGAAAGAGAAATTTCTTCTGTATTATTCAATGGAATAATCCAAAGTAATTAATGAAAGTTAGAGAAAGATAACTTGTATTATTTTAGAAATTAAAACACTTAGATGGTCAACAGAAAGAGAAAGTTAAATGACTGACAACTTAAGAAGTTGAAAAGGTATCATCAGTAATTTAATTATGCAACTTCCCTTTCCCATCATCCATCTTCCCTTATGCTTCTTCCTGCTTTTAAGAACTGCACATGTTGCTTATAGACCTAATAGAAATCAGAACATCTTTGCTTAGTATTCATGTGCTCTGAGTACAGTTTTAGAGGATAACCATATGAATATACACAAGAATTTCTATGCATATTTTCGAAATTTACCTAGTTCCCAAAGAAAGATGAGCTCTAAAGCACAAGCACCTCCGACTGAAATAAATCCTTCTATGACAACACTTACTAGAAGTAAAGACAGTTCATGGATACAAATATTCTTTAAATATTTAAATGAAAGTTATTTTCTGCAGACATTTTTACTATTATTAAATCTCTTTTAAAATAGGCTCATAGGTTAGATTTGCAAAACACTTGGATTCATTTAGTTATAAATTACATAAACATTTTTAACTTAGACCTGATAGCTCAAGAACATACACAGGGAAATATTTTTGCTTACATTACTATATTCATCTTTCTTATCTTGTTGTGCTAGTTATAATGAAAAGATTTTTAAGATTACCCCTGGGACTATTTGTTTCTAACACTGAGAACCATGACATATACTCTTTTCCTTATAATAAAGATACTTGAAAAAATTCCTGTTCTGAACTACCATTTTACAAAAGGAAACAAAATGTCAATTTGGCAATATTCTTTTTCCATAGCATATGTTTGTATGTGAGCAAAATATCTTAAATAGAGATATCCAATCTATTTTTTTAATTACCTGAGAACATATAATTGTCTGCCTACTCAAACACTCCAAATATGCCTGGAGGAATGTTATGGAGGGAGGTCAACCACCGTGATATTCCATTCAATCTGAATAACCTCACTGGCAATGTGATATAAGGACAGTCCTGCCAAAGTCATTACCTGAGATCTCTATGTCTACACAACAGCTTTCACTGTGCTAATAGTGTTTGTGCCATCTGTCTGTTTCCAATTAAAGTCCATTCTTGATTCAATGACCAGATGTTCCATAATGTGGGGGCAGTGATGTTACCCTCCCGCTGCCTGAAAAGAAGTGCATTAACTCCTGTGTTAATGTTGTTTTCTTTTTTCTTCTTTTTCCTTCATTTTGTATATCTGATATAAAATACTGCACTTCATTTTTGGCAAATGATGAAGTAGGTTTTTTTCCTTTATATTTAATTTCTCATGAAGTCACATTTTTGAATGTTTATATATCTGGTTTCAGCTCATGGATGTGCATACATTCTACATATTTGTTAGAATTTTCAAAACTCAGATAATTTCTAAGTGTAAACAACATGCATACTTAATAAACTTTAAATTAAAACAATATATGTTTTCTCAGGAGAAGTCATATTGTTGTCAACCATTTATTTTGGTAATGTATACTTCATTTTTGGAAGTCTATGAAAAAATCTTAATACACTTCTCATTCTAACTCTGTGCAAAATAATCATTGTTTATATTAGAATGAAAAGATAAACATTGAATTTGAAATTAGATAAAAATTTTATATCACAAACTATTTGTATTTTATCGATTATCATAGAGAAGAATAGTCAAGCAGATTTTGATATTTCTGATATAGCATACTTATTATAACTGCAGCCTGTGGCTGTTGTCTTAAGAGTCTATAAATAGAAAATGTAATTTTTAGTTCCCTACTTTGCCATTAATATTGGAGAGCAGGTCAGAAAATTCTTCAAAGAGGTCTCAATGCTACTATTTTATCATGTGTAATTTGAATATTCTTCTGAATACAAGTTCTAGGTTTCAACATTTTTTTTCATATGCATAGAGATCAGGCTCCAGACAAGGTTTTAATTTACAAAGGAAGCCAAAATCATCATATTTAGGACCTGAATTTTTAAAAAGTAAATAGCAACATTTAACTTCACCGGAAAACATATCTGCTTTGATGGAAGCTATCTGAGTTCAGTCACTGTCTGGTAAAGCCCTTGGTTGTATCAAAAATATGTGTTTCTAAAATTTACTTAATAAAAAAGATCTTGTTTTGGGAAAGCATATTTTGTATGATTTGGATAAACATTTTCAATATTTATGCTTATATACTTGGTCATAAGCAAACTGATTGCTATGATGTGAAGAGAGCAAAAGTTTTCTGTGATCATTATTCACACCATTCTGTCCCCACTTTTTGTTCTCATCAGTAGACATAGTTCTGTCATTTAGACCTAGTGGCCTCAAGTTCTCTGTAATTTTCATATAGCCAAATTCAAGCTACAGTAAGAGTCATGATTGTATGCTGCATTCTGCATGGAACATTAGAAACTTCTTTTTTCCTATGTTAGGAATGTTTATATCTTGGTATATTTTCTCTTTACTAGTCTTCCAATCTCAGATATTTTATTTTAATGAAAACAAAACAAAACAATTAGATAAAGACAAGTGTCGCCCAATGTAGTATATAATCAAAGACATTCTCTAGGGTGTTCCTAGTGTCTGTCAAATACTACAGTGTAAATATTGATTGGAGAAGGACTTCTAGCTTATTACACTCCTTTCATGTTTTAGAAGTTAAAAAGGCCTCAGCATCTTTTGGGGGGCAAAGGATCTTGTAGAATCTATCCCAGATACCTCATCTCATGATGCTTAACAGAATTACAGTTGTAGTTTTCCTTTCTCAGGTTTGATGTCTAATTCAGACACCACTCACCATGTCTATAAGGGAATCTCCTGCTGTAGAAGAGTCTGCTCAAAAGAAGCAAATTATTACATCCCCTCCTACCACACTGGAATTACTAGGTATTTGACAACATGGTGTGCAGTCACACAGGTAACATTGAGACACTTAGACATAACTCCAAGTTTACCATATATAGGTCACTCAGGACACTATCTCCTCTTCTATGGGAATATAACCATCTGAACTCATCTTTCCTTTCTGATACTAACAGAGAAACATGTGAATGCCCTTAAATTCTGTACCCTGGTCTCCTTACATACATGGTTAAATGGAAATTGTGCCTCTAACATAGAGGTGCAGGGAGACCTTAATGCCTTAATATTTGAAAAACATACACTTTGTGACATACTCCTCACATTTGTGCACCATGGTATATTTATAAACTTTAGGCATATATTTAAGTTGTCATATAATTTAAATTGTATCATGAGATATAAACTACATCTTTTGCTTTTCTGTAACATTTAAAAATCATCTATAATAAACCAATAAGTTAATCAACCTTCAGTTAGCCAAGCCCTTTGTGGCCAAACTTTCCACATATAAAATTAAATTCTTTGTGTTTCATATCCTGTATTGTTGTAGAAGAGAGTTTACTAAATTAATTTGTGATAAACTATTAATACCTACAATTTTCATTATTTTAAAAATAAATGTTTAACACAATATAAGTTTCCATTAAGACTGAAAGTAAAATACTTTCACAGGTGCATAAGCAAGCCTTGGATTAAGAAATAGCATCATCAGGCATGAAAGGGAAGTACGGCCCTTGGTCCTGTGAAGTCTTGATGCCCCAGTGTAGGGGAATGCCAGGGCAGGTATGCAGGAGGGAGTGGGTAGGTGAGTGGGGAGCACCCTCATAGAAGCAGCAGGAGGGAGGATGGGATAGAGGGTTTCTGGAGAGGAAGCCCGGAAAGGGGATAACAATTGAAATGTAAATAAAGAAATAACCAATACAAAATAAATAGCATCATAGAGAATAATTTACTGTCCTTCCCTTCAGGCAAAAATTTTCACTTTCATTTTAGGTAAACTATACTTTAAGTCACAGAGTTTATTCCTATGAAAACTGTTAATGTATGTTTTGGATGATGTCATTTAACTTTGCTATAAACAACTGTTATTGATTTGCATGCTTTGTTTTATTTTGTTTTAATTCAAATTTTTTGTTCACAACTCAGTAGATTTAATTATATACTATTTACGAGGAATTTTGAACATAGATAAGGAGGTAAAATATGTATGTATATAATATTCTAATGTTCATAAAAATTAACTATAGTTAGAAGAATGGAGAACTGAAAAAAATATAACCTAATAGGCTTAACAAAGACTACACAAATGATTAAAATGAGTTGCACATATTTAGAAATGGATCCAGAGATAACATAGCAATAGCATGTTTAGTTAGGGGAAGTCTTTTGTTTGTTTGCTTGTTTTTGTTTGTTTTTTCTTATTCACTTTACATCCTGTTCAACGCCCTGTCCCACTCATCCCTTCCCAGAGTTCTTCTCACACCCACCCTCGCCTTCTCCTGTGAGTGGGTGGGGGTCCCCTGGGTATACCTCCACCCTGGCACTTCAAGTCTCTTTGAAGCTAGGTGCTTCTCCCACTGAGAACAGACAAGGCAGCCCAGCTAGAAGAATATATCCCACATATAGGCAATAGCTTTTGAGATTGCCAGCACTCCATGTGTTTTGGGACTCACATGAAGACAAAGTTGCACATCTGTTACATATGTGGTGGGAGGCCTAAATCCAGCATGCATATGTTCTTTGATTGGTGGTTCAGTCTGAGACAGTCCCAAGGGTACTGGTTAGTTGATTCTGTTGGTCTTCCTGTGGAGTTTCTATCATTTTACAGGCTGCAATCTTTCCTCCTATTCTTCCATACAAGTTCCCAAGCTCCTTTCAGCCTCAAGCTGTGGGTGTATGCCTGTGTCTGGGTATTTCGTGGGTCAGGCCTCTCAGAGCACAGCCATGCTAGACTCCTCTCTGCAAGACTGAGTACTGTAAATAGTGTCAAGGAGTGGTGCTTGTCCATGGGACGGGTCTCAAGTTGGAATGGTTATTGGCTGGCTTTTTCCTCAGACCCTGGCCAATCCCCAATACCTCCATTTCTTGGAGACAGGGTAAGTTTTGGGACGAACGTTCAGTGGGTGCCTTGGTGTCTCTATCTCTCCGCTGGCCTGGCCACAGAAGGTAACCTCTCCAGTCTCCATATTCACAAAGCTGGGAGTCAGAGCTAAGGTCACCCCATTAATTCTTGAGCTCCTACCTTACTCCAGGTCTCTGTCTCTTCCTGGAGATGCCCCCACTTTGCCCCACTGTTGGTTGCAGGTTTCCATTCACTCACGTGACCATTCAGCCATCCCCCATTGCCCCTCTCCAAACCCTATCCCAGCATTCCCCTGCTCCCCTCCCTATCCCCTCTCCTACCCAATTCCCTCCATCCTTCTGCATCCCGTGACCATTTCTTTCCTAGGGAAGTCTTTTCATTGGAAACAACAGTGTCCAAATTGAGTCAAAAATGATAAAGCAGTTTAATAAATATACTTAAAATATGATGAGTTAGGTGTGCTCATCATACCTAACATACTAGGTATTGAAATGTAAGAGAAGAAATGAAACGGTGGTTAAATCACAACCTATGTCTTACCTCATTCACGGATGGTGTGGTTACTATTCTCTAATTCCACACATTTCTCATTCTTCATCTCTGAGGGAAAGTGCTGGTAAATCAACTTTGATTGAGTTTGCAAGAGGCATGTATTCACCCTGTGACTCTCTCTGTGTCTCTCTCTGACTCCCTATCTCTGTCTCTCTCTTACTAGTTTATTTTTTATTCACATTACATCCTAATCACAGTTTCCCTCCTCTCCACCCAGTCCCACTCTTATAAATCCCTCCATCTATTACCCATTCCCCTTCTTGTCAAGTCCCGCTTGTGTACAACTCCACCCTGGGACATCTAATCCTAGCAGGACTAAGAACCTTCTCTCCCACTGAGGTCCAACCAGGAGTCCAGGTAGGAGAAAGGTAGCTTGTCCAATCCCAGATTAGAAATTAGTGCCATAAGAAAAAATTACCTAAGCAGCAGCAAGCAGAAGAGAAACATGAAAATTTATAAATTTAATGTTTTGTGTGCATAGCTCTCCATGTGTATGCATATATCTGTATTGGGAAAACATGTGCATGCTTTTATAATGGCTAGAGATCAATATTGCTTATCTTCTTAGTCATATTTTTCACTTCTTTTTAAAAGATATGATACCTTTGAACCTGGACTTCACCCATTGGATGGATTAGCTGCCCATCAAGTTCTAGAGAGCCTCTTGTTCTTAGCTCCCTAGCTCTAGGATTACAGACATGTCTTACCTGGTGTCTCTCTCTCTCTCTCTGTCTCTGTAATTTTTTGTAATAACATGGTGCCTGGTTATCAAAACTAAGCTTCTCAATCTTGTGTGGCACCACTTAGCCAATTTACCATGGTCTCAGAATATTCCCTGAGTGGTGTGTGATGTATTCGATGTCACTTTGTGATATATACTGTCACTTTTAATTGTGAGACAATAAAAATATCTAGCAATGGTAGAAAAGTGAAAGAATGACTTGTCAATTGCTGAGAGTGTGGTGCTAATCATGTTTAGTGTGTGTGTGTGTGTGTGTGTGTGTGTGTGTGTGTGTGTGTGTGTTGTGGGGGTGCTGTCTCTTACTCTTTTGCTTGCACATGGGTTGCCTCCTCCTGGGCTGCCTCATCCAGCCTTGATATGAGAGTTTGTGACTAGTCTTAATATAATTTGTTATGCATTGTCTGGTTGAAATCTCCGGGAGGCCTGATCATCATTTTATTTTATTTTTTAAGGAAATAAAGGAGGGAATGGGAAGTGGGTTGGTGGGGGTGGAGGGGCTGAGAGGAGCAGAGGGAGGGGAAATTGTGGTTTGGGTATAATGTATGAGAGAGTAAAATAAAAAGCAAAGAGAATAAACCTGAAAAAATCACAACGTATGATAGCACACACATAACATGAGGGCAGTAGTCAAGTAGCAGCCAATTCACACTGAAGTCTTAGAATGGGATGAAATATGTAAACTTTGCATTAGGAGCAGTGGGAAGTCATAAAGGATTTTGGGTTAAAGTCAGGAGTGACCTGAAGAATTTACATTGTAGATTCTGATATCTGGTCTACAAATAATCAGTTTTAAAGTCACAGACTGTAAGATGAGTAAACTATGTCAGTGTTGCTCATCCTGTTGACGGTTCGTGTCAAAAAAGTGAATATTATATTTTTAACAAACTTAATATTCTTTTATTCCTTGAAATAGGTGCAGGATTTTACTACAGTAAATAATGTCTGAGATGGAGAGAGAGCAAATAGTGAGGAGAGGGGGCAAAATTGTTCTATTTAAACTGCTAAGTATAGTAATTAACAAATTGGATGGATAGATAGATAGATTTACAGCAGCTTAGAATTTAAATTTTCAATTTTATTTAATTTTAATTAGTTTAATCTTAAATAAACACATTCAACTGATAGATACCTATTAAATGACACAGCTCTAATTGGCTAGAGCAAATGGGTGGGTAGTAGCTAGTCAGTTATTTCTTTAGACAGTATAAACAAAAAGGAGATTTATAATGAAAGCCAAGAGTTCTGTCTCAGCTATAGAGCTTTAGATTTGAGAATTAACAAGTAAACTATATGTATACTCCATGGAGGTCAGTGATGTCACCTAGAGTATGTAAATATAACAAAGTCCATTGTCTGGGAAAGTATTTGAGTCAGTTAGTTTCTGCTGCACAAGCATGTAAACATGGTGTGGGTTTCCTAGCAGCCAGGCATACCTGCACCCTTGGCACTGAAAAGGTGTGGCAATAAGCAGAGACAGGCAAGTTCCTAGAGATCATCAACCGCCATCTTAGCATAATTGCTGAACTCTGAGTTCAATGAGAGACTTTCCCAAAAAGTAAATGAAGAAAGATCAAGGTAGACACTCAATAATGACAACTGACCTACAAGCACATGCATACTTCTGCATATGCATCCACATATACACATCTATACACCAACTTGAAGTAGACACAACACAAATACACAAAAAGACTTGTATTATTCCAGGGTCTGCTAATCAAATCAAATGGAGTCCAGGAGAAAAGAATAATAACAATCAGTGTCAAGGTATTCATTTTGAAATGCAAGGAGTCACACAAATCTGTGAATCTGGATATTGCTGTTGGAACAGCAAAAGGGACCAGAAAAGGACTCATGAAAAATAAATATTAACTGGACATCCTTTATGATAGGTAGAACATATTGTTCATTTTTCATATATCACTTTGGACTCCTTATCGAGATACGTGAATGTTTAAAAAGATAAGCAACTCTGAAACAGTCACTATTTAGCCTTCAGAAATACTTCCTACAAATTTGTAATAGTAATACTTGTTATGTAGCTTTTAATGAAAAGTTTATCTCATGTTCTTATCATACAAATATCTCTCACAAGCTGTTTTTGAACCACTGGTTCTCAACTAGTAAACTATTTTTCCAAGGTGCAGCACCTTTAAAAACTGAGGCTTGACGATTGAGAGTTGACCACTGGAAGTGGGCTATGTTATAGCCATCCTCTTCCTCTGTCTCCACCACACACACTTAACCTAAACCTCAAAGCTTTCCACTTTGTATCTCTGCTTCTTGGTCTGCTGAAATATAATCAAACTATGCCATGCTGTATGTTCCTATTTTCATGGATGGCCACTGCCATGCCTTGAGCACCATAATGGAGTATTCCCTCTAAAATAATTAGCCAAAATAAACCCATTCTCCCCTATGTCGCTTAAGGGAGGGGTTTACCTAGACCAATGAGAAAAAAATAGTGCCTATATCAAGCACAAATACTTTATAGATATGCATGGCCTCTGTGATTGTACCATGCCCCACCTAAAACCTACTACAATTATTCTATTAAACATAAGTAAAATTAGAATGATCCTTAATAACTCATTGATATACCTATAGATAAATTCATTCTCAAACCCTCAAAAGTGAAAGTTCTGGAAGTGAATGACAATTAACATTGAGACTCACAACTGGTCAGCATACAGAGAATAGATGACTTCAGTTGTCAGCCCTAATTGTAATGCCTTTATCACATTTCCACCCTAAAGGTTTGGGGATATATGTGGAAGATAAATAAGAAAGGTGTTAAAAACTCTGAAGTGATAAGTGACTTCAAGAACACAATGGTTTTTGGACAAAACAAGAACAATGTACATATAAAGTCATAGTGATTGTAAAAGTATGCACAGGACCCACTCAAACTCAACCCACTCAAAATTACAGCATGGAGAAGAGGAGATGAACATGAAGTCACACCACTTGCTGAGAAGCTATGACTTTTGCTCTGGGAGAGAAAATGTCAATTCTCATTAATAGTTTGATAACTAACGTATCACTTGCACTCCAGGTCAGATCTCATGCCCACAGTAATAGGCCAGCACAAATTAAATCTGATGGATGAGAAGAAAAAAACAGGAGTGAATAGGGAGGAAGAGGATTAGATGGCAGAAATTGTTAGAGGGTGATGAATAGTGTGAAATTATAATACATAAAATTCTAGCCTCAGTGAGAGAAGACACACCTAACCCTCGAAAGACTTGAGACACCAGGGAGTGGGGGAGTCTGGTACAGTAAGGGTGGGGGAATGGGGACATCCTCTTGGAGAGGGAGTAGGATGTATAGAATGAAGAACAGTCAGAGGGTGGACTGAGAAAGTGGGAAATGACTGGACTGTAAAAAAAGATTAAAGAATAATAATAAAAAGAAAAGAAAATTTCATAAAAACAATATTAAAATTATATAAAATCAAAAACAAAGAAATACAGGTTAATGAGCTACTTAAATGTTGGTTTATTATAGTGAAGTATCATTTACATGTATACAGAACTTTTTCTAGACTATTATGAGTATTCATAATATATTCAGAAGGTGTAACTCATTTTGGTACCTCTGCAGAATAACTAACAAACTCTGTCATGTTTATACAAAAAATGAATATTGTCATCCTTTACTTGTCAAACTGCTGATTTTGTATTCTGTGGGCTCTCTTCAATTAGTCATATTCTTTCTGTGCTTCATAAACTTAGGAGATGCTTGGATAATGATTCTTACACAACACAGCATTTAAATGTTGCTACTCTGATCAGAGAGGGAGGAGAGAGGAGAGGGGTAAAATCAGGCTAAGAGTCATCCCTTTATCTTCCCCCCTTTCCCAGTAAAAGTTCAGAAAAAGTCTTTTTGCAAAGTTCTCTTATGTAACTACTTTTTTATCTTAAAAAAGAAGGCGGGTAAAAAATGCTGGTTCCCTTTCTAACTCAAAGAAGCACTTTTTTTTGCAACAAGCAAGATTGGATTTCATCTACACAGCTGGGAAGTTTCTGTAACATATCATTGTTTTCTAATTTAGTGTCAGAGTGAATTATTTAGAGTACTTATAGCTTCTGGACCTAGTGAATTGTGCATATACCTGGGTGTACACATATACAAGTGACAAATTAGTTATATGAATAGACAGGTTAGATAGATAGATAGACAGACAGATAGGCAGACAGACAGACAGATAGATGATAGGAAAAGAATGTAAATTTTAAAAGGTCTAAACTTTCCAGTGAAACTAGAAAAGGGAGTGTTCTTATTGTCTTCACAACAGTGAGCATGAAAAGATTAAACAGTAAAACTCTGTGACGATTGCACGAAGTCTTGTTCAATTTTGTAGAACAGGAAAACCTTTCTACAGACCTGTCTAACAAAATCAATTTATACATCAGATTCAAATTAGAAGTTTTTTCCTACATACAAACTCAATGTAATGAAAATCTCATTATTCTAGAACAACAGAACTAATTAATAGGAAATGAACAAATCATAAGTAAAAGGTGTAAGATTAAAAACTGTAAAAAAGGTTTTACCAAGATACAGAAAGGCAGAACAGAGAACAACCAAGAGATAGAGAAAAGTCATAGATACAAAGCAAGTACAGAAAAGTCATGTGCCCAGAATACAAAACCAGATCCCTAAAACGTAGGAGATCCTGAAAATAAGGAGAAATGACAAACCTTTTGTTCTCTTACATCTTAGGAATATTTCTATCTCTTCCATACTACATAACAGACACTTGAAGTTTAATTTTAATACATTTTATTTGGAAGTAGTTATTTTTGAACAGTCTTAAAATTGTACAATAGCCTGAATATGCTCTTTTATATAATGACCTTGACCACTTACTTTCATTACATGGGGAAGAAACATAGGAATTGATGGGTGCTTTAAGTCTTATAACATCACAGTCAAAATTGTATGGTGTTGCCTAAACATACAATAGTGAATTCTAACGAGAAATTCATCACCAAGACACATGACATGTGCAAAAGACCAGTTGAGATGTTAAGAACATATATTTTGATTTAAAGTATAGACACTCATTTAACAATTTGAAACTTATCCAAAGATAAACTAGAATATTGATTGAACAGTTCAATGTTGTATAAACCAACATGTCAACTCCAATTTGTAGTTCAAATTACTTTAAGATAATAGCAGCATGGGAACATTTATAAACTAACCACAATGTCAAACTTCTTATGCCAGTTCTCTTTCCCAGAATTTTCAAATGACCACACAATTCTTTAACAATTTACATTCATCCTCTTTCTAATGAAACTGATTTAGTTCCCATCACTTGATTCTCTCATTAAATTCAATAATAAATTTCATTCTACATACCACATTTCATCCTGTTGTGCTATATTCATTTAATTTTTTGTGTTTGCATGAGTAGGTAGGACTGAAACACACCTGTAAAAAATGACACTTCATCAGATAATGACGAATATTCTTTGACAATGTAGATTGTAAGATCTATAAGAGCAATAAGCTTACAGAAAATTAACTTTACAAATAACATAACAGGTTTTATATTACATAATATTCTTATAAGAAATATGAAATATATCTGTTAGATTGATTAAGAAAAGGTATATTAGAAAAATCTAACAGATAACAAAAGAAGTATGGGTAAATAACTAAATGTATTCATTTATATTAAAAGTGTGATTTAATGAATAAATTAAAAAGTAAAAAATAGCATACAAGTTATAAAATTGTCTAAGTGTTCTAACTTAGGAAACAAGAATTCCAGAATTAGAATTTATATTTTTCAGTATTTTATTAAGGGTTCAGAAAATATATTAAGCAAGCAATTGTTCACAAACCATAAAATTATATGAAAGAAAAACTTTGAAAACAAGAAGCTGGATCTATATTAATAAACATGTCTAAATTTATCTCATTTTAAAGTATTTCTTTGATTTAGTAAAATAACTATTACATAGTAGGTTTTAAAAACAGAGGCTGGAAACTCCAACAACTTAACAGCCAAATATCTTTAGTATCTCATCTTCATTTTTTGTTTTCTAAAATTAAATATGCAAATATGGGACTCATAGCCTCATCTAAACAATTTATTCCAAAGTCTTTCCTAAAAATGAGATTAACATCTTTTTCTTGTTTTTTTTTATGTGTGTATTTCCTGGAATCTACTTGAAACTGCATCTTGAATCTGTAGCCTATAGATGGGTTTGCAAAAACTTTAACACAACTTCTAAAGGTCCTTAGATTTTTATATATATAAATATATATATATATATATATGCCAAATGATTCTTCTAAATATCGAGGAATGGGGAGCTAAACATAATGCTTCACTTATAATAATGAAAATGTCCACTATATTTCTTCCCCAGAGCAAAACAACATGTCAATGTTTGTGTTAAATGTGATTTTTTGTTAATGTAATATCAAAGGAAATATCCCTTGTGGAGCCATAAACTATGTTCAAGGATAAAGATCAAAACTGCTTATCCCCTGCTCTGCTCTTTCAAGTGGCCATCACTGAAATCAGGTGTCAGAATTGCCACCATTACTGAAAGTGACAGCCATGCCATCACAACTATAGCATACTCTCCTTGTCTCGATTCTTGAGAACTAGCCACATGCATATACTTGCTGGAAAGTTCTGTATAATATTCCAAGTCTTATAAGAAAATTTGATTCCTAATGGTTCTTTAAATCATAACTAAAACCCTTTATGTTTACTGCAAAAGCAAGGCTCTTGGAACTGAGGTGGAAATGAGACATGCTAAGCAAAAGTAAAATATAGAAAATATAGAGAGAGAAACTGAGTTGATTTGAAGGCACAGAGATTGGAGTGTAGAAATAAAATTTATCATTCTAACATCTCCAGTCTGGAAACTATAAGCACTCAGGCTAAATTTGTTTATTTAAAAGATTGTAAATCTTGGGTTAAAACACAGAAGAGGCTGGCTCTGGAGCTGTAATCCTTACCATGGCCATGTACAGCAATACTATCTATGAATATTTTGCCATACTCAGGGTTTTAGTATTTCTTGAAAACCCCATGGTAGATACCTTTAGAGTTCTAAGTGATATCTGCTGTACTCTCTTATGACTTATATTCTATATATTATCTCTACGGAAGTCAAGCCTTCAGTTAAAAAGTACACATTTCATTTTTCTAAGAACTTTACATTTGACAACACTGATTTAATTTTACTAAAACCACTCAGAAGTAAGATTTTTGTCCTTATAATATTAAAAGGACTGAAATTTGACACAGTTAAGTGGCATGTCTAGGCCAGAAACTAAATAACTCAGTCTCACAAAGAAAAAAAATTGCTATAATAAAACCTGTTCTACCAATATGAAGAAGCCAACGAGTTCACTTGTCCAACAACACATATTTCTTAGATGTGGGATACCTTTGTCCACTAGGAATAAGTGTGTTATTTTTTCTTGGAAGCAAGACAGGTCCATGGGCATGTGTTTGCAAATATGTGTGTGTTTAAAATTGAAGACTTACCACTGCAATTTAAAAGGGAAGGGGAACTGGTCTTAGAATATAATGAAAATTTCAACCTCACTGAAATATTTTCTACCTTATTTTTGTAGTAAATTTTCTCTTGCGTAAGCATCTTATTTTGAATTTAAGCAATTTTTGTTAAGTATATTATAGCAAATGTATAATTTTCTAGAAATTATAAATTTAGTTGCTAAACAGCAAACCTGATAAAAGATCTAGGCATGCTTCCTTAAATCTGTCCCCTCAGAAAACAGGAACTCTCATGGAATAGGGGTCAGATAGGATGTAAGAGCCAGCAGGAGTGAAGGGTTACAAGTAAACAAGACCCTCTAAGTCAACATAGTCACAGCTCATATGAACTCAAAGAGACTGGGACAGCATGCACAGTACCAGTGTGACATGTACCAGGTCATCTCCATACATATTATAGCTTCCAGTTTATTGTTGTGATGATGTTTATTTCTAAGTAGGTCTCTGATTCTTATGTCTTCTCTCAGGTTCTTTTCCTTCTGTTTGTGTTAGGCCTAATTTTGGCCCTGATTTGGGCCTTGAGGACAAACTGGAAGAGCCTAAGCCTAGCTCGAATTCTGAGACCTGTCTCAATCACTTCCATATAGGGGTGACTCAGCAAGACCTGTTTCTCCCTTCCACTGCCCTGCCATTGCTGATGTGGAGCATTGCTATTGGCCCTGTCGGTTACCCTTTACCTTTCCCCACCTCCTACTTCATCCTTTCCCATACCTACGTGCCCACCGCCTTTAGCTTCTCTATATAAGCAAAGGGCTGATACAATAAAGTTGAGTTCCTGCTTCGACAAAGACTCCTAGCCTGGTGAGTTTCTTTTGACACTCACCATCCTGCTCAGCCCTGGACAGACCCAGCTGGACCAGGTCTCTCCTCTTGCCTAGACATGCCAGCAAGGAGCTGACATGTTTGTTTTGTCTAATGTATTAATTTTTGTTTTATATTATATTATAGCCACTTAGAAGCTTGTAATTTTTCCTAACAAGAGACAAGAGGTGAGTGGATCTGGATGGAAATGGAGGTGGGGTGTGACGGAGACAAGTAGATGGAGCCGAATCCATACCAATATATATTATGTATAAAATTATTTTCTTTTTTAAAGATTTATTTATTGATACGAGTACACTGTACCTGTCTTCAGACACATCAGAAGAGGGTATCAGATCCCATTATAGATGGTGGCTGAGAATTGAACTCAGGACTGCTGAAGGAGTACCACTGAGCCATCTGTCCAGCCCCCATCTCTTTTCAATTAAAGGAAAAACCTATTAAATACTTTAGTCCTCATAGAAGAGATGCAACCTTTATGACAAAATTTCAGCGTCATCAAAATCAGTCACAAAATATAGAAAATGACAGACCATGAATCTTTCATAAGAATATGAAGTAAACTTGATAAACACAAAATAAAAGCATATTTAAGGCACACAATTGTTCTATTCACTTAGTTCTACCAATCATTCCACAAAAGTATTTCTTCTCAGAAACTCTTAGTGAACAGGGTCTCTCCCTACATTGTTGTCTTTAATCATGTACATACTTGGCCTTGGTAGAAATATGGAAGATATTCTCCTATTGATCAGTATTGGCATTGAAGACAGAAGATTAATCCAAATCTTATATTCTTCAGTTATAATGATAGATGTTGGTGATTCAAAATTTCAAGAACCCACAGACAGATGATGAAAGGCTACTCGCCAGCCAAATTGCAAAGACTGTAAGATCAAACTGATTAATTATGAAATCCTGTGAAACATGTCTTCCAGTAAACTTTGGGGAGAAAAAAGAATCACATTGAGAGATTTTGTAATTTTCCATAGTAAAATTATCTCATGAAAGACTCTATGCAAAATATATATATTATTAAGGCCAATGTGAGTTAAGGAATTAAGGGAATGTCCGTCTCACCTTGGCTGTTTAGCAGCATAAAGAAAAAAAAAAAGACAGGATGTCTAACTGAGTAGACTTTGTTTTCTTTCAGTCAACCCCAAGGGCAATTACAAAGGCACAGGTGCTAATCTTCATAGAATTACTTCCTATAATAGCTAGTTTTATCTCCTACAGTAGGAAGGCAGACATACTACAGTAGGAAGGCAGACATATGTACTTCATAGAATCATTGTGACAAGAAGATAAGCCAATGTGATATACATAGCTTAGTGAAAACCCCAGAAAAAACAATAAATTTTAAGCAGTTATCATTTTAGGAATTTTGTGGTATAGCTTTATGCATGTAAAGAAAGTAAAAGCCTTTCATTTCCCTGATGTTTATACAGTCATAGATATGATATAGCTTCATGAAGAGCTCTAGCAATGGGTAAAATTTCATCATGGTTCCTGAATTTCCAGAACTGGTATTTTATATGATCTGGTAAAATTCATTTAATCGTTACTGAATTCAAGTTTCTTGTCAGTGATATATGGAGTTGTGCTCAACAGCTCTATCTTCCTGACCTCTAAGATCACTTCAGTCATACAATAAAATATGATGAACCCATAACTCAAACTGAGCAAATGTATCCATCATCCTGGCTTTACAGATAAGAGCATTTTAAATAAATATTACTTCTGTCAACATGCAAGCTTTTCAAAATTATGTCCAACTCTATTCTGCTTTCCTCATAGATAAGTGCTTTGTTCAATTGTCATCAGAAAGGTTTCCTCCTATAGCTGTTGGTGGAAATGTGAGCAGGTGCAGAGATTCACAGCCAGAAATAATTATGGAGAGAGACAGACAGACAGAGAGAGACAGACAGAGACACAAAGAGACATGCACAGAGACAGAGTCAGGGAAGGGAAAGAGAGAGATTACTTTGGATGTCTCTACTTATTCCCCCCCCACTCCCCTTGGAGAATGGTCACTCCACAGAAAAGGGTGAGGAAAGACTCTAAGAGTCAGAGGAGCTAAAGCACACCAGGCTTACTCTCCTGGGCTCACAGACACTGAACCTGCAAGCACGGGGCCTATATGGCTTTTCACCAGGCCTCTGCATGTACGGATGGATGTAAGCTTGGTGTTCTTGTGAAACTCCTATTAGTTGGAGCAGGTGATTCGCTGACTGTTTTGCCTGCTCTAGTAACTCTTCCTCCTGTACAGTTGCCTTGTCCAGCTGCATATGAGGGGTTTTGACTTGTCTGATTGTTTTGTCCTGCCTGGCTGTTGTTCCTGAAAACCTGTTCTTTTCAGAAAATGAAATGAAGAGGAAGTGTATCTGGGAGAGAGGGAGGTGTAGCAGGCGTTAGAAGGAGTGGAGGAAGGAAATCTATGTTTCAGATATATCATATGAGCAAATAATCTATCAATTTTTTAAAAATATAGTCATAGTATCACCACACATACGTTCAAACAAGCTGGCAAAGACATCCACATCAACCATAATCTCGTACAGGACTAAATAAAGATAATCAATAATGTATATATTGAATATCTCCTCATAGTCTATACATAAACAGCCTTGGTTGCCAATCCTGTATTTTAATCCAGGAACTTCTCTTCAGCTGATACATTATTAAATAATATACATGAGGAAAACTAATAGAATTTCCCTTTGGTTTTGATGCTAATGAACTATAATTGATCTGTATACATACTACTGACCACTTGAAGTCTTTCTTCCATACATTTTCTTAACCTCTCCACTATTTCATCAAGAACTGGGGTATACTTGAAGCCTCACTCCAAGGTGAAAGGCTATTGACATTTAACATCTGCTGAGGTAGTAGGAGTTAATTTTATTCAGTGATAGTTGTCCATTCTTTAGTAAACAGACTCATCATTCTTTTACAATGAATTGAAATTAAAGTCAAACATATAAGTAAATAAATTTAAATAAATAATAATGTAAAAAGACATGAAAAAGTCATAGAGTTTTGTTGAAGAAAGGAGGAGATGAAATTATAATGGGGTGATCTTGACCAAATAATTACATATCTGAATTAAATTACTTACAAAATTTAAAATATTGTTTAAAACGCTAAAAAAAAAATAAGTTTGTAAAACAGACTGTTATCTCATAGGTCCAATTAATATGAGAAAATTTATTTGGTAATTTGGAAACAAAATGTCAATGTGTATCCCATAGAAAAAGTTTAATAAGTGCTATAGAATCCTCTTGAAGATGTCTTGAATCTTGTACTTCTCCCTATACTTTCAATTTATTGTAGAATAAAGTGGAAAAGCCACTTCCGTCAGCATGTCTTGATGCAACCCAAAATCCTATTTCAGTTTCCTTGGGAGCTGCTAACCAGGTAGGAGTAATCAATGTCATAGTGTTGGGAGTTGGTTCTCATGCTTTGTCTTATTTCGACTACCAAAAGCCGTGCTTCCAGCCCTGAGGGTCCCTGCCCCCATCTTGCTTTGATTGATAATAAAGAATTGCCATAGAGCTAATGGCTGGGCAGGGAGATGAGGCAGGACTTTTAGACTGCACAGGAGAGGGACCTATAGAGAGGGGGAGAAGAGCTGAATCACCATGCATCAGAGGCAGAAGGATCAGATTTAAGAGTTGCAGGAGAGAAACCCTCCAGCAACTGTAGGTGGAAAGGGAATGTTGCGCAGGGGCGGCGGGGGGCTGGGGGGTCCCAGAAGGTATCAGTGCAACAAAGATAAAATATAGATTTATGAGGTGTTGAGCCAGGAATCCTGGAGGGATGTATGTGCTAGCTGCAGGGGGAGGTTTAAAAGTGTGCAGCCATTAAGCGAGTCAAGGCATATTAAAATTATCTGGCGTGTGTCTTTGATTCGTGAATCCAGAGAGCTCTCTGGTGAGTGTAGCATGCACAGCCTGCCAGGAACCAAAGTAGTTTGACTAATTTACTGCTCCATCACAGTGCCTTTATAGTAGCAGTTTGTTGTAATATTACACTTTACCTGGACAAAATACTAGGAGTCAGGCTCTGATTCATATGGGGGTCATCAGTCACGTACAATACCACCCCAGCATGATGCTATGCATGATCCACATAAGTGGGTCAAGTGGGAGCTGCTTCGGTACTAGGCCACACCCCCTATAATATCATTTGTAATCTGTTCTTCTGTTTTGTATTTGCAAGTATTAATATTATGAAAAATTGTTGAATATATTGTTAAAGTGTGTCTTAAAGATTTCTCTCTCTCTCTCCGTGTGTGTGTGTGTGTGTGTGTGTGTGTGTGTGTGTATTCATTCAGATATTCTCAGTGGCCTCATTTTGCATCGTATATTTTGGATAAACTTTGTAATGCATCAGAGCAGACCCGCGATCAGTCACAAACATGATGCAGGTCTCAGTAGTCAATATATAATACTTATGGGAGAAACAGAAACTAAATAAGACAGCAGTGAGCCACTGAGGGAAGATTTCTCATGTCTGGTGGGTGAGAGAGAGAGAGTGAAGCAAGACCAATCCCATTACCAGTAGTTATGCTTCAGCCACTCCAATGTCATCCATTTTGCGTCTGTTTCTGATATGCAGAGGCTGTTTGATGAATCCCCTTCTGGAGACAGGCAAGTCTTGAAAGAATACACATTAAAAAAAGTTATGAAGAATGCATAATTTATTAAACCCAACTCATTATTGGAAGCATTTAGCATACAATTCATTTAATAGGAGTCATTGGTGGGGAAAATGACTACTGTTTTGATCTGATCACATAAGCTGCAGCATAATTTTCCTTGTCTGGAGCAATTTACCTCAGCTTGAAAAACACAAACACTCACATTTGGCTTGCTACTGAAAAACAATGCCTGTGTTTTTTTCCTTTACTAATGGCAGTCACTTTACATTTTCATTATGTTCTGTAACAACAACAAAAGAAACCTATAAAGTTTCTGAGGAATGATTGAAAAATTGAACAGAAAAGATAAAGTGTAAGTTCATATGATCAGAACAGATTTACAGAGAGGTTTATACCTATTAACCAAGTTGACTCAAGATTAAAAATCAGCAGCCAGTCCTACATGAGAGGCTGTCTAGAAAGAGAAGAGGAATAGAAATAATCAGAAAGATTGGCTGGTCTGAATGTTCTTCACAAGATTGGCTGGTCTGAAT
>JADRCH010000005.1:4463613-4544500 GCA_019843965.1 Rhynchomys soricoides | reverse complement strand
CTGAATGTTCTTCACAAGATTGGCTGGTCTGAATGTTCTTCACAAGAATGAACAAAGTTGTGAAGAACAAGCTGAGGAGATGTTAAATGCATGAACCCAACTCACTTCAGATAGAAGCCAGTCTATCAAATAAGAAAGATATAAATACTAGAAGTGAAGTTTCAGAGGTATGAGGTGCTCCAGGGATTCTTTTTATTGTAGAAAAAGCCACATCTCTGACCCTAAGCAGGCCTTGTTTTATATAATATCCTAACTTTTTCATACCAAATGTTACTTAACTCTTTTAATAACTAAATTAATTCAAATGATATGTTGAGATCTATTAACCATTATCCAGTTTAGCCTATTGAAAAAAAAATTTTTATGTCTTGTTTTTCCTTACTGCAAGCATGCTGCAGTCTTAAAACAATTTTCTTTTATCTCTAAAGGACAGATTTCCAGACAAAGAGGAGCTGCTCCAAAGGGTCTGTGTTATTATGTTCTAAATACATTGTCATATAACTTTACAAAGAAGACTCAAGTTCAGCTCCGTCAACAGGTCAGATTATAATTTTCCTCACATCTCTCTCTACCTGTTACTCAGTTCAGATTTTCACATTTCAAATAGGAAACGAATATTTTGATTTTTGTTTTCATTAAAATATAAGGGTTTGCCATTCTGTATTCCAATTGCAGGATTCTATGCTATGTCACATTATCCATAGGCAGATAAAGAAAAATGTGAATCCAGTACTGTTGTTGAGTAAATGCTGTACATAATAAACCATGGGCAAAAATCATATTTCTATCTTATAAAAGGTATATATAAAATATACACAGATGTAATAAATAAATGCTACAAAATAAACATGTTAAAAAAATTTTCAAAAGAAGATGACATGACACTGACTTCAATGAGTGGTATGATTTTGATGAGTGTCACATCAGAAAAATAATAAAACATGCAGAGATAATTAACCAAGGGGGGTTGATTAAGGAACTAGGAACTTACAGATTTCCAATAAAATTCCTTGTTGTAATAATATAATGTGTGACATTTTCTTCCAAATTTTGTTTATAAGACTAAAATATAATGAATTATGTCTTTTTAAATTTTCTATAATTACAAAGAAATGAAAAGTATTATTTTTCTCTAGAATTTAAAGCTTTAATAATTACTTAGTGTTGAAGCATGCTATTGTTATTATTGAACTCAATTATTAAAAAGTTCTAGAAATTAAATTAGTGCTTTACTTCCTTAAGAACTCGGAATCACTCCTTCTCCTCTGAGTGGATAGGGACCCTCCTAGCTATTCCCTCACTCTGACACTTCAAGTGTTTGTGAGTCTGGGTGCTTCCTCTCCCACTGAGGCCAGACAAAGCAGCCCAACTATAAGAACATGTTCCACATACAGGAAACAGCTTTTGGGATAGCCTGTGCACCAATTTTTCAAGACCCATGTGAAGACCAAGCTGCACCTCTGCTACATATGTGTGGGGAGGCCTAGGTCCAGACTATATATGTTCTTTAGTTGGCAGTTCAGACTCTAAGAGCCCAAGGGTCCAGGTTAGTTGACTCTGTTGGTCTTCCTGTGGAGTTCCAATCCCTCCACCCCCACCTGCCCTGAGCACATGCACACGCACACATACAGACACATACACACAGTCCTAAACAGCAAAAGTGGGGACCTATTTATTTCTGGTTTTCAGGAGGGTTGGAAACATTAAAGAGTTCAGAGTACTAAAATACTGTCTTAGTCAGGGTTTCTATTGCTGTGATAAAACATCATCACCAAAAAGCAAGATTGGGAGGAAGGGCTATATCTGGCTTACCTTTCCACGTCACTGTTCATCACTGAAGGAAGTCAGAACAGAATCTCACATAGAGATGGAACCTGACAAAAGGAACTGATGCAATGCTGTGGAGGGCTGTTGTTCACTGCCTTATTCCTTACGGCTTGCTCAGCCTGCTTTCTATGGAAGCCAAGACCAAAAGCCCAGTGATGACCCTGCCCACAATTATCTAAGCCCTCCCCCACTGATCACTAATTAAGAAACTGCCTTACAGACTTGCCTAAAAACCAGTATTCTGAAGGGTTTTCTTTCTTTATTTTTTTAAATTTTGATACTTTATTCACATTTCAAATGTTTTCCCCTTTCCAGGTCTCCCCTTTTGAAACCCCCCGTATCCCATCCCCCCTACCCATGCATCTATGAGGGTATTTCTCCACTCACCCAGCCACTCTCATCTTCCCACCCTGGCATTCCCCTATACTGGGGCATCTAACACTCTCAGATCCAAGGGCCTCTCCTCCCACTGAAGGCCAAAAAGGCCCTCCTCTGCCACATATGTGGCCAGCACCATGGATCCCTCCAGATGCATTTTTTGTTTGGTGGTCCAGTCTCTGGGAGCACTGGGGCACCTGGCCAGTTGACACTGTTGCTCCTGCCCCATGGGGCAGCAAACTCTCTCAAATCCTTCAGTCCCTTCTACAACTCCTCCATCTGGGACCCCACGCTCAGTCCAACAGTTGCTGTGAATTGAAACATGGGTGTTCCAAACTTTTGGGCTAATATCCACTAATCAGTGAGTACATACCATGCTTGTTCTTTTGTGACTGAGTTACCTCACTCAGGATGATATTTTCAAGTTCCATCCATTTGCCTGCAAATTTCATGAAGTCATTTTTTTTTTTTAATTGCTGAGTAGTATTCTGTTGTGTAAATGTACCACATTTTCTGTATCCATTCCTCTGTTGAGGGACATCTGGGTTGTTTCCAGCTTCTGGCTACTATAAATATGGCTGCTATGAACATAGTGGAAAATGTGTCCTTATTAGATGTTGGAGCACCTTCTGGGAATATGCCCAGGAGTGGTATAGCTGGGTAGTCAGGTAGTATTATGTCCAATTTTCTGAAGGTCCACTGAACTGATTTCCAGAGTGGTTGTGCCAGGTTGCAATCCCACCAGCAATGTAGGAGTGTTCCTCTTTCTCAACATCCTTGTGAGCATCTGCTGTCACCTGAGTTTTTGAACTTAGCCATTCTGACTGGAATGAGGTGAAATCTCAAGGTTGTTTTGATGTGCACTATCCTGATGACTAAAGATGTTAAACATTTCTTTAGGTACTAATGAGCCCTTTCAGTTTCCTCAGTTGAGAATTCTCTGTTTAGCTCTGTTCCACCTCCCCCCCACCTTTTTTTTTTGAGACAGGGTTTCTCTGTATAGCCCTGGCTGTCCTGGAACTCACTCTGTACACCAGGCTGGCCTCAAATTCAGAAATTGGCCTGCCTTTGCCTCCCAAGTGCTGGGATTAAAGGCGTGTACCACCACTACCCAGCTGTCTGTTCCCCATTTTTTTAATAGAGTTATTTGGTTCTCTGGAGCTTAACTTCTTGAGTTCTTTGTATAGATTGGATATTAGCCCTGTATCGAACATAGGATTGGTAACGATCTTTTCCCAATCTGTTGGTTGCCGTTTTGTCCTATTTAAAGTGACCGTTGCCTTACAGAAGATTTGTAATTTTATGAGCTCCCATTTGTCGATTCTTGATCTTAGAGCATAAGCCATTGGGTTCTGTTCAGGAACTTTTCCCCTGTGTCAATGTGTTTGAGATTTTTCCCTACTTTCACTTCTATTAGATTCAGGAATCTGGTTTTATGTGGAGGTCCTAGATACACTTGGTCTTGAGCTTTGTACAGGGAGATAGCAAAGGATCAATTTGCATTTTTCTACATGTTGACCGCCAGTTGAGACAGCACCATTTGTTGAAAATGCTGTTTTGTTGAAAGATTTGTTGAAAATCTTTTTTCCACTGGATGGTTTTAGTTCCTTTGTCAAAGATCAAGTGACCGTAAGTGGGTGGGTTCATTTCTGGGTCTTCAATTCTATTCCATTGATCTACCTGCCTGTCACTGTACAATACCATGCAGTTTTTATCACTACTGTTCTGTAGTACAGCTTGAAGTCAGGGAGGCTGATTCCCCAAGAAGTTCTTTTACTGTTGAGTATAGTATTTGCTATCCTGGGTTTTTTGCTATTCCAAATGAATTTGAGAATTGCTCTTTCTAAATCTATGAAGGATTGAGTTGGAATTTTAATGGGGATTGCATAGAATCTGTAGATTGCTTTCGGCAAGATGGATAATTTTACAATATTAATCCTGCCAATCCATGAACATGGGAAATCT
The DNA here is from genome assembly GCA_019843965.1 of Rhynchomys soricoides. Lineage (NCBI taxonomy): Eukaryota > Metazoa > Chordata > Mammalia > Rodentia > Muridae > Rhynchomys > Rhynchomys soricoides. The sequence goes on along the minus strand of JADRCH010000005.1, from coordinate 4,540,330 downwards.
TTCCATATTCTGAGATCTTCAGCAATTTCTTTCTACAGAGACTTGAAGTTCTTGTCATACAGATCCTTCACTTGTTTGGTTAAAGTCACACCAATATACTTTATATTGTTTGTGACTATTGTACAGGGTATCCTTTCTCTAATTTCTTTCTCAGCATGTTTATCCTTCGAGTATAGGAAGGCTACTGATTTGTTTGAGTTAATTTGTTATCTGGCCACTTTGCTGAAGTTATCAGCTGTAGCAGTTCTCTGGTGGAGTTTTTCAGGTCTCTTAAGTATATGACCTTATCATCTGCAAATAGTGATATTTTGATTTCTTTCTTTTCAATTTGTATCCATTTGAACTCCTTTTGCTGTCCAATTGCTCTAGCTAGACTTTCAAGCACTATATTAAATTGATAGGGAAAGAGTGGACAGCCTTGTATAGTCCCTGATTTTAGTGGGAATGGTTTACGTTTTTCTCCATTTAGTTTGATATTGGCTACTGGTTTGCTGTATATTGCTTTTACTATGTTTAGGTATGCACCTTGAATTCCTGATCTTTCCAAGACTTTTATCATGAAGGGATATTGAATTTTGTCAAATGCTTTTTCAGCATCTAATGAAATGACCACGTAGTTTTTTTGTTTGACTTTGTTTATGTAGTGGATTACATTGATTGATTTCTGGGTATTGAACCATCCCTGCATCCCTGGGATGCAGCCTACTTGATCATGATGAATGATCATTTTGATGAGTTCTTGGATACAGTTTGAGAGAATTTTATTGAGTATTTCTGCATCGATATTCATAAAGGAAATTGGTCTGAAGTTTTCTTTAATTGTTAGGTCTTTGTGAGGTTTTGGTCTGAGTGTAACTGTGGCCTCATAGAATGAAATAGGTAGTGTTCCTTCTGTTTCTATTTTGTGGAATAGTTTGAAGAGTATTGGTATTAGGTCTTCTTTGAAGGTCCAATAGATTTCGGCACTAAACCTATCTGGTCCTGTGCTTTTCTTTGGTTGGAAGACTTTTAATGACTGCTTCTATTTCTTTAGGGTTTATGGGACTGTTTAGATGGTTTATCTGATCCTGACTTAACTTTGGTATTTGGTATATGCCTAGAAACTTGCCCATTTCATCCAGATTTTTCAATTTTGTTGAGTATAGGCTTTTGTAGTAGGATCTGAAGATTTTTTGAATTTCTTCAGATTCTGTTGTTATATCTCCCTTTTCATTTCTGATTTTGTTAATTTGGATACTGTCATAGTGCCCTCTGTTTAGTCTGGTTAAGGGCTTATCTGTCTTGTTGATTTATCTCAAAGAACCACCTCCGGGTTTTGTTGATTCTTTGTATAGTTCTTTTTGTTCCTACTTGGTTGATTTCATCCCCTAGTTTTATTATTTCTTCCCTTCTACTCCTGTTGGGTGTATTAGCTTCTTTTTGTTCTAGAGGTTTCAGGTGTGCTGTTAAGCTACTAGGGTATGCTCCGTCCAGTTTCTTTTTGGAGGCACTCAGAGCTATGAGTTTTCTTCTTAACACTGCTTTCATTGTTTCTCATAAGTTTGGGTATGTTGTTCTTTCATTTTCAATAAATTCTAAGAAGTTTTTAATTTCTTTCTTTATTTCTTCCTTGACCAAGTTATCCTTGAGTAGAGTGTTGTTCAACTTCCGTGGGTATGTGGGCTTTCTGTTGTTGTTGCCATTGAAGACCAGCCTTAATCCATAGTGATCTAATAGGAGGCATGGATTATTTCAATCTTCTTATATCTGTTGAGATTTGTTTTGTGACCAATTACATGGTCAATTTTCAAGAAAGTACCATGAGGTGCTGAGAAGAAGGTATATTCTTTTGATTTAGGATAAAATGTTCTATAGATATCTGTTAAATATATTTGATTCATAACTTCTGTTAGTTTCACTGTGTCTCTCTTCAGTTTGTGTTTCCAAGATCTGTCCATTGATGAGAGTAGGGTGTTGAAGTCTCCCACTATTATAGTGTGAGCTGCAATGTGCTTTGAGTTTTAGCAAAGTTCCTTTTTTGAATATGGGTGTCCTTGCATTTGGAGCATAGTTTTTCAGAATTGAGATTTCTTCGTGGTAGACTTCACCTTTAATGAGGATGTAGTGTCCTTCCTAATGTTTTTTGATGACTTTTGGTTGAAAGTCAATTTTATCCAATATTAGAAAGGCTACTCCTGCCTGTATCTTGGGACCATTTGCCTGGAAAATTGTTTTCCAGCTCTTTACTCTGAGGTAGTGTTTGTCTTTAACACTGAGGTGTGTTTCCTGTCTGCAGCAAAATGCTGGGTCCTGGTTATATATCCAGTCTTTTCCTGTGTCCTTTTGTTCGGTAATAGAGTCCATTGATGTTTAGAGATATTAAGGAATAGTGATTGTTGCTTTCTGTTATTTTTGATGTTATTTTTATGTTTGTGTGGCTATCTTCTTTGGGTTGTTGAAAGATTATTTTCTTGCTTTTTCTTGGGTGTAGTTTCCCTTCTTGTGTTGGCGTTTTCCATCTATTATCCTTTGTAGGGCTGGGTTTGTGGAAACATATTGTATAAATTTGGTTTTGTCATGGAATATCTTGATTTTACCATCTGTGGTAATTGAGAGTTTTGCCAGGTATAGTAGCCTGGGCTGGCACTTGTGTTCTCTTGGGGTCTGTATGAGATTGGTCCAAGATCTTTAGCTTTAATACTCTCTGGTAAGAAGTTTGGTGTTATTCTGATAGGTCTACCTTTATATGTTACTTGATCTTTTTCTTTTAGTGCTTTTAATATTCTTTCCTTGTTTTGTGCATTTGGTGTTTTGATTATTATATGAATGGAGGAATTTCTTTTTTACTTCAATCTATTTGGAGATCTATAGGCTTCTTGAATGTTTATGTTAATCTCTTTCTTTAGGTTTGGGAAGTTTTCATCTATAATTTTGTTGAAGATATTTACTGGCCCTTTAAGTTGGGAATCTTCACTCTCTTCTATACCTATTATCCTTAGGCTTGGTCTTCTTATGGTATCCTGGATTTCCTGGATGTTTTGGGTAGGAGCTTTTTGTATTTGGCATTTTCTTTGACTGTTGTTTCAATGTTTTCTATGGTATCTTCTGCACCTGAGATCCATTCTTCTATCTCTTGCATTCTCTTGGTGATACTTGTATCTATGACTCCTGATCTTTTTCCTAGGGTTTCTATCTCCAGGGTTGTCTCCCTTTGTGATTTTTTTTTTTATTGTTTCTATTTCCATTTTTAGATCTTGGATAGTTTTGTTCATAGCCTTTGCCTGTTTGATTATGTTTTCCTATATTTCATCTTTAAGGTCTTCTAGCTGTTTACCTGTGTTCTCTTGTATTTCTTTAAGGGAGTTATTTATTTCCTTCTTAAAGTCTTCTATCATCATCATTAGAAGTGATTTTAAGTCTGAGTCTCTTTTTCTGGTGTTTTGGGGTAGCCAGGGCTTGCTGTGGTGGGAGAACTGGGTTTTGATGATGCCAAGTTGCCTTGGTTTCTGTTCCTTATATTCTTACCCTTGCCTTTTACCATCTGGTTATCTCCGGTGTTAACTGGTCTTGCTCTCTCTGACTGTGACTTGTCCCTCCTGCAAGCCTTTTTTCAGTACTCCTTGCAGGACAGCTCTCTCTGAGAGGAATTTGGGTTTGGAGAGCTGTGGTATATGATCAGCTCTGGGGTGCAGACAGAAACCAAAAGGATCCTATCCCCAACTGTTCCTTGGTTCCTGTGTCCTGATGGCTCTGTGAGGACCCCTCTTGATTGAGGAATTTGAACAGAAGTGATGGTCTTCCTGTGCTCAAATGTATGTTGGCACTCCTTGGAGACCAGCTCTCTCCTGGCTCTGAATATAGAGCCCTATGTCTCAGGATTAGCTCCCAGGCAGCAGAAGCAAACTAGAAGGCCACTCCTCAGTCCCTGTGTCCTAAGGTTTCTGGGCTGGTCTCTCTGAGCAGAGGTGCTGGCCTTACCCCTGTTCACAGGCTTGTCCACACTCCTGGGAAACTAGCTATTTCCCTGCTCTATTTGTCTATGGAGCTCTGTGGGACAGACTGAGGTCTCTAGCCTCCTGAAGGGTTTTTCTTAATTAAGTTTCCCCCTCTCAGATGACTTCTGCTTATGTCTAACTGACATTAAACTATCCAGCACAAATTTCATATCCAATTTCATCCTGCCTATAATAACACAATTGTCAACGTAGTCTGCTTCTGAAAACTTTTACAATTGGTTCAAAAAAAAAAAAAAAAATCCGGTCAGGGAGGCTGATTCCCCCAGAAGTCCTTTTATTGTTGAGAATAGTTTTTGATATCCTGGGTTTTTTTGTTATTCCATATGAATTTGAGAATTGCTCTTTCTAAGTCTATGAAGAACTGAGTTGGGATTTCGATGGGGATTACATTGAATCTGTAGATTGCTTTTGGCAGGATGGCCATTTTAACTATATTAATCCTGCCAGTCCATGAGCATGGGAGAGCTTTCCATCTTCTGAGGTCTTCTTCGATTTCTTTCTTCAGAGATTTGAAGTTCTTGTCATACAGATCTTTCACTTGTTTGGTTAGAGTCACTCCAAGACATTTTATATATTTTTTTAAGAATTGTGAATGGTGTCATTTCCCTAATTTCTTTCTCAGCCTGTTTATCCTTCAAGTGTAGGAAGGTTACTGATTTGCTCGAGTTAAGCTGTACTACAGAGCAGTAGTGATAAAAACTGCATGGTTTCAGTACAGTGACAAGCAGGTATATCAATGAAATAAAATTGAAGACCCAGAAATGAACCCAATCACTTATGGACACTTGATCTTTGACAAAGGAGCTAAAACTATACAGTGGGAAAAAGACAGCATCTTCAACAAATGGTGCTCATTCTACTGGCGGTCTACATGTAGAAGATTTTGAATTGATCCATTCCTATCTCTCTGTACAAAACTCAAGTCCAAGTGGATCAAGGACCTCCACATAAAACCAGATAGAAAGAATCTAATAGAAAAGAAAGTGGGGAAAAGTCTTGAACACATGGGCACAGGGGAAATGTTCCTGAACAGAACACCAATGGCTTGTGCTCTAAGATCAAGAATCAATAAACGGGACCTCATAAAATACAAAGCTTCTATAAGGCAAAGGACACAGTAAATAGGACAAAACAGCAACCTACAGATTGAGAAAAGATCTTTACCAATCCTACGTCTGATAGAGGGCTAATATCCAATGTAGACAAGGAACTCAAGAAGCTCGACTCCAGAGATCCAAATAGCCCTATCACAAAATGGGGAACAGAGCTAAACAGAGAATTCTCAACTGAGGAAACTGGAATGGCTGAGAAGCACCTAAAGAAATGTTCAACATCCTTACTCATCATAGAAATGCAAATCAAAACAACTCTGAGATTCCACCTCACACCAGTCACAATGGCTAAGATAAAAACCTCAGGTGACAGTAGATGTTGGTGAGGATGTGAAGAAAGAGGAATACTCCTCCATTGCTAGTGGGAATGCAAGTTGATACAACCTCTCTGGAAATCAGTTTGGCAGAAGCTCAGAAAAATGAACATAATACTACCTGAGGACCCAGCTGTTCCACTCCTGGGCATATGCCCAGAAGATGCTCCAACATGTAATAAAGACACATGTTCCACTATGTTCATAGCAGCCATATTTATAATAGCCAGAAACTGGAAACATCCCAGATGTCCCTCGAAAGAGGAATGGATACAGAAAATGTGGAACATTTACACAATGGAATACTACTCAGCTATTAAAAACAATGACTTCATCAAATTCGCAGGCAAATGGATGGAATTTGAAAATATCATCCTGAGCAAGTTAACGCAGTCACAAAAGAATGACCATAGTATGTACTCACTGATAAGTAGTTATTAGCCCAAAAGTTCGTAATGCCCAAGAGTCATATCACAGCAACAGTAGGGCTGACTGTGAGATCCCAGATGGAGGACTTGGAGAAGAGACTGAAGGAGCTGAGGGATTTTGCAGCCCCAGGGAGGGAGCAATAGTGGCAACTGGCATGACCCCTCGATACTCCAGGAGACTGGATCACCAACCAAAGAATACACATGAAGTGACCCATGGTGCTGGCCACATATGTTGCAGAGGAGGGTCTTTTTTGACATCAGGGGGAGCAGAGGCCCTTAGGCCTGAGGATGTTAAATACCCCAGTATAGGAGAATGCCAAGGAGGGATGACGAGAGTGGGAAGGTGGGTGGGTGGGGGAATACCCCCATAGTGGCAGGGGACGGGGGAGGAAATGGGGAGGTTCCAAAGGGGAGAGGTGGAAAGGGGGAAACATTTGAAATGTAAGAAAGTATGAAGAAAATGAAAAAAAAAAACTTTTAAAAAATCAGATTCAAACACACACACGGTCAGAAATATTCAAAATCATATAATATATAACCACGTAATATACTATCACCTTGTTAAGACATTGCTCCCATATTCGTTTTGCTCACTCATTCTCCATTTTTACAGACTTCAAAACCTAGAATAGAAAGCTAGGTGGAACAATGGAGTGCTCAGAACATGCATGAAATTCTAACCACAGGAGAGGTACCATCATGTACTTCAAGCCTGAAGTTGGCCAGAGCTGGAAAAAAAGGACAAACTATATCTCTATAGCATTTGTCAAACATGCAATTTGTCAAAATAAAATTCTTTGGCTAAATTGCTGGAAAATTGTCTGAAACATTCAAAAGCAATCACAAACACAATTAGTTAAAAGCACCAGAGAAAGAGAACAAATTAAAATGAGAATTTTCCTTGTGGAAACCAGTATATCTTGTTTGTTCATCTCAATGAAATGATTACTGAATTCTCACTACCTGCTAGACATTTTTCTTAGCTACAATGCTGAATAAAACTGTGTTTCTTACTGTAATTCTTGGTACAGCTAGAGGAGACACATACTGTTGTTATCCACCTCATTTTGGAGATAAGGACATTTAAGTACAGAACGCTGAATTAAGTTGACAAAGATCACTAAAAGGAAGTTACTCAAATTTACCCAAAGGAGAAAATTTTTTCCAAAAAAATTCAGTAATAACAGTAGAACTCAAGGCCAAATAGACATTCTGATCTCAGGGAATATTATCTTCAATTTGGTAAGAATTGTCAGTTTTTCCTTTCTGAAAGCGAATGAAGTAAATAGAAAAATACATTTTAAACTTTGTCTTTATTTTCATACATTCACTACATATAGATATAAATCAATTATCAATAAAGTTGCAAATTAAAATAATTAATAAATATATCTATTTTCTAAACTATGGTCTCGGAACTTTACCTCTAACAAAGTGGAAAGTATATTGGATACTATATAAAATCAAATTAGCAATTCAGAAAAATATGTGAGACACATAAAATATAAAGAGAAGCAATAAAATAATTTGAAATGAGAAAAAGAAAATAAATCACATGAAGAGTAAATTCCTCAAGCTTAACTTAAATATATAGAAATAATGAGTCAGAACTACTAATCTAACAATTGAAAAATTTTCTGTATAATAAAATATCATTCTGAAATCTGAGAGTACTGGATTCAAACACGTCAATAAAATTAAACCTATATATATTATAATTCATCATCCTAATAATTGAATGTTAATTTATCCTCAGAGAGAAAATTCAAGTGAACAGAGAAGGAGCATTTTGAGAAATTATTAGTTCAGCATTTTTACCAATTACAAGCAAGTGTTTCACATGATTAAGTATGTGTTATTTTTGTTTATAACAAAATAACCAAAGAATAGAGTACTCATATGGCTTTCAGAGAAAACTCTCATTATTTACTCATCTCTCATTCTTGTCTTATTCATCTTGTTTCCTTCGAATTACTCTGACATGACTTCTAGGGGGAAAAATTTACTGAAGTATATATTATTAATGTTACATCAACTGACTTGAGAACTAGCAATGTGAGCCATAAATATAACCACATAAAATACAAATGGTCTTAATGTCCTGGGTGTGGGGACAAACATAATAAATAACAGCTTTAAAGTTATGGGAAATGGAAATAAAGTATCATTCTAATAAATTCACAAATGGGGCCCATTAGACTTATAAAAATGCAAAACATACACATTTTGAATGAACTTAATAAAACCAGATGGGAAATAATTTATTAAGAAGCCATTAAAAAAGGAAAAAAAACTCTTCAGAATACTGTGGGTTGAAAACATGATCTGAAAACAAAACAATAGCAATGATGGTGATTAGGGTAGCTAATAAAGAAAGAGACACTGGTTGTAACAGTTCAAACTGTAACTAGGAAAATATTGTTTTCTGAATAATGCACACATGCACCCAATGCTCTTATTTTAAATAAGTTCAAATTACATTAAGCAAGGAATAAAAGTAGGTTCTATATAATATATTCTTGTTTATCTTACTGCAATTAACCATTCTGTGTCTGATAAGACTACAAGCCTTCCAATTAAGGAATTATACTGCCAGTCTCTCTTGTGTATCTCTAATTGTACAGTGACATTTGTGGGGAAGGAAGATGGGAATCACACAAAATAGATTAAAGTAGTACAGGGTATCTGGTCACATGCTGAGATCCTTGATCTATTTAGAGTTGTGGTTTTGGAGGTGATACATATGGATCTATGTTCATTTTTATACATATAGCTATCCAGTTGGACCAGCACAATTTATTACTGATGCTGTTCCTTCTCCAGTGTGCAGTTATGTTTCTTTATTTTAGAAAAAAAGTGTCCATACACGCTATATGAACAATTGGGTGTCTGTAGTTTGGTAGTGATGTAGAGTTACATCAGGGTCTTTAATTCCATTCCATTCATTGATCAACATGTCTGTTTTTATGCCAAATATCATGCTGTTATTATTAATATAGGTTTGTAATAGAATTGGAAACCTGGGTTGGTGATATCTCCCAGCAGTTCTTTTATTATTCTACTATCCTGGGTGTTTCATGTCTACATTACAAGTTTACAATTATTTTTTTTTCATTTTCTATGAAGGATTATGACGGAATATTGCTGGAGATTGCAATGACTCTCTAAATTGCTATTAGTAGAATGATCATGTTTTCCACAATGTTAATCCTCTGGGTTCATGAACATAGACATGGGAGGGTCTTCCTATGTTACTATGACTTTTCAGTTATTTTCTTCAATGTCTTTAATCATTTATTACACAACTGTTTCACTTGTTTGGCTAAAATCATTGAAGGCAGTTTTTGAGGTGATTATGAAAGGTTCACTGATTTCTTTCTCATTGTGCTTGTCATTTATATATATGAAGGCTGGTGATTTGTATGTTAATTTGATTCTGCTACTTCGCTGAATCTACAAAAGTTTTCTGATGAAATCATCCAAGTCTTTTATGCATAAAATCATATTGTCTGAAGAAAAAGATAATGTGACTTCTTTCCTATTTGTATCACCTTGCTCTAATTTATTTGTCTTTTTGTCCTAAAATGTCAAGCACAACATAGAGTAACTATGGAGGAAATGAATATCCTTGATTTCTGACTTTAGTGGAAATGTTTTGAGTTTCTTAACGTTTAGAATTATGTTGGATGTGGATTGCTATAAACTTCCTTTATTAGGTTGTTATATGTCTCTCTTATCCCTAGTCTGTCCAGTACTTTTAGCTTGAATGGATGTTCGATTTTTGCCAAAGGCTTGCATCTAATGATGTAATAATAAATAAATAAAAGAAACCATCTTTCTTTTATTAGTGATTACATTTATTTCTTTATATACCTTAAATCATCTTATTCCTGCATCTTTGGAATAAAACCAACTTTACCCTTGTACATACCTTTTGAAAGTATTGTTGAAATTGATTTACAAATATTTTGTTGAAAATATATGCATTTCTGTTCATAAAGAACATTGGTCTACAGTTTTCTTCTTTGTTGAATCTTTCTGTGGTGTTGATATTATGGTTATCATTTATTGGCATAGCTAAGAACATTCTAAACAAAAGCCTGATAATACATGCTTTAAAACTAACTAGTAATAAATAGGACTTGTGAAGATAAAAAATATTCTGTAGAGCAAAGGGCACCATAATCTCAGCAAAGTAGTAGCATATGGAATGGAAAAAATAGAGATAAATCATACATCCGACAGAATGTTAGTATTTAGAATACACAAAGAACTAAAGTCATAGCACACCTAGAAAAGAAATAGCCCAATTTTAAAATGTGATCCAGAAGTAAAGGTAAAAATTTCTCAGAAGATGAAATACAAATGTTTGAAACAAACTTTTAAAAATGTTCAACATCCTTAGCCAATGGGAAATACAAATTAAAAGCACCTTAAAATTTTATCTCGTACCAGTTACAATGACCCAAAACAGCAAAACAATGACAGAGAATGTTAGTGAAGATATGAGAAGTTGGAACACTTCTTCACTGATAGTGAGTGTACAAACCAGTGCAGTCACTATAGAAATGAATGTAGAGGTTTCTCCAAAGGCAAAAATAAATCTACAACAAGCTCTGAATATAGCACTCTTGGGCACATGCTTGAATAACTCTATAACTTACTATAGAGATACATGTTCATTTATGTTCCTGCTGCTCTATTCATTATAGCTAAAAATTGGAAATAGCCAAGATGTCAATCAAACAATGAGCTAATAATGGAAATATGGTTGATTTATACAATGGGATATTAGTCAAGTTGTTAGGACAGATGAAAGTTTCAGGTAAATGGACAGGGCTAGATACAGTCAACCTGAGAGACATAACCAAGACCCAGAATGACTAAGATTGCATGTTTTCTCTTAAATATGAATGTTAGATATTAAGCTTTAGAAGTGTGTCTTTCATCTAAAATATCCACATAGGTTAGAAAGCTCATAAAGGATCAGGGGAGTATGAGCGGATCTTCTAGTACAAGGTAAAGAGATCACAATGTAAATATGGATAAAGAGGGAACTAGAACCGTAAGACTAAATGATGAATGGGAGAGTAAGGTAAAAGAGGGAATGTAGGAAGGGATAGCTAACACTTTAAAGGGCTTTGGAAAGCCATATAGATACCTAATACTTTACAATATTCCTGAAATATAGAAAAGAACGTGAAATCTAGTTATCATATGTTAGGGCAGACAATGCTCCAGTTAGACATCATATGCCACCAATTATAATATCCTGTACCATGAGTAGGCTACATTTTGTTGACTAAAAGGGTCCTGTAGTACCCCCACCCCAAACATGAAGGTTATTGCCAGTAGGATTGGTTACACTCCACAAGCTATGGCAAGGAGCTATTTTTAAAAGCAACACTTTCTATTATTTAACATGAAAAACATATCTAGCTGGTGTTGAACTAGAAGCTTCATTCCTATTGACTAGCATTCACAGCAATAGACAGTATAACAGAAGTGACGAGAAGAAAAGTAATTATTATTGTCATTTGTCTATGAATTCTGTGACTTACCACAGTGACATGCCTGCAATATATACAGTACTCTATTTCCAAACTGACACTATCAATGCCTCTTTCAAAGATCTTTTTGTGATTTAGAAAATAAACCAGAGTTGCATTTCTTAATATCACCTTTCCTACTTTACTTTGAAGTAGAATGTTCCAATGGGAAGCACTGCTATAAGACTTAGAAAGCAAGATAGGAGATTCCTTTAGACAGCTGGAGCATCTACTAAAGTCAGGTAAATGGACAGAGATCAGATTCAGATCACATTACCCATACAGATTTTTTCAAACTAATCTTTCAGTATTGAAGACAGAGATTATTATTATTATTATTATTATTATTATTATTATTATTATTATATATGTGTATTATTATTATACATTTCATTCTGAATCCAAGCAACTGCTTAACAGTTTGGAAACTTTATCTTTGCTTTCATTATTATCCTTAAATGTCTATAAGTAAGTTATAAATACTTATATATTAACTAATACAAAGAATGCCTATGGTATAGCGTTTAAATTATGTTTCTGGATTACAAATACAATTACTTGACAATATTATTAACAGAAATGTATGCTGAGAAAGTCTTGGAATTGGAGTATTCCCTTACAGAGTCTCCTCACCTCCAGATTTTGTACCATTCCAGTTTTTTTCAGATTATAAATTCTGTATTTCCCAATGAATTAAGATATCCTGAGACTGAATGAGAACATTAGGTAAGTTCTGAGACAATGTTGGCAAAAGATAATGCTCTTTCATTTCCAACCCCTCACAGACTCTCAAGGTTCCATGTTAAATGCCAAGAACTCAATGGGATCCTGAGGTTCCAGGAGTTTATAGAATGACTGACGTGAAGCCTCCCACTGACCCACATTGAGCTATTAAAAAACAGAGAAAAATTGATCTTTTGTTACAGCACTGAGATTTTAGTAGTTAATAATTAAGAGAATATTGGACAATATGATTGAATATGCCAAATAAATCTATGTTATACCCAGTGTTTCTCTATACAGTAGATTATTCTAGAATGAATACTTTAAAATTATTTTCAATGATGTGTGTGTGTGTGTTGGGTGTGTCGTGTGTGTGTGTGTGTGTGTGTATCAAGTTTACTACTCAGAATGAGTGTACACTGTTTTTGAAGTGTCTGTGTATATGCACAAAGAAACTGTATGATTTTTTGAAAATGGTATTAGGACTGGCAATATGCCAATGGGCAGAAGTTTTGTTCCTATGCCTGGACCCATGAGTTCATTTCTCCAGAATCCATGTAGTAGACAGAAAGAACTGACATCTGGAAATCCTCCAATTTCCATCCTTGCAGCACAGTACAATACCTCCTCTTCTCTGATCTCAAAAACTAATAAAATGAATAAATGCAAATAAATTAATTGTTGTGACAAAATATCTGGTAAAAGTAAATATTACCGTTATTGAGAAATAAAAGTGTCATCTCTGAGACAGAGTTTGTAGTATCCTGGCTTTTAATTGATATGTAGAAAAGTTTTTTATAACAGTAAATGAAAAACCAAGATTTATATTTTATTCCATTTTCAGTACCATGGTACAAACTGCAAAATATTACTCAAAAAAAAAAAAATCTGACTGCCAATCCAAATTTTTGAACTGCCTCCTCTGTTTTTCCATACTGATGTGGAAAAAGACATTATGTCAATGGTACTATTCTACACTGTGATTTGACAAAACAAAAATGGGAACTCTAACCAAACTGAAAGATGCACCAACGAATGATGGGATACTGTTGTTGCTATTTGCATATAGAAAACCTACATAAACATTCTTACAATTCTTAATTTAGACTCATCCATAATCATCCTAAGATGTTTGAAAACCTGTGTATTTACTGTTCAGCAGGCATTTTTAGGCTTTCACACTCTGTGGTATGTCAGATTTGGCTTCATGCTTGTGGAAATATGGACCCTTAAGGCTCTATTGACATTTGGAAAAAACCAATCTGTCTTCATGTAGCACCATCTGTTTACCATATTGTCTATCAAGAAGATACAGGAGCCATTATGTTGTGAACAATTGCACAAGAAGTCATTGCATTTTGTTTTTGAGTAGCTGAGTAGCATAAACTATCACTTTGCTAGAAAGTAGGCTCAATTTCCAATTTGAAAACAATTATAGAAACTTAATTTTCAGCTTTCCAAATCTAAATCACCTCCTACTTCCTTACATGCTTATATTCACAAACATTTTCATGGTCAAGATTTACCTTGTATATGATAACCAAAGACCAGGATAAGTTCGTATCCTGTTTTCCTGAGCGTCTGAAAGTATGACAGATGTCAAAAATTGTTTGACTGTAATGTTGCCCACTATTAAACAAGAAACAAAAAGATGGCCTAATGCTTAAGAGCACGTGCTCTTTGGCTCCAAACACATACCTAGTGGCTTAGCCATCAGGGGGAGGAGAGTCCCTTGGGCCTGAGAGCATTAGATCCCCCAGTAGAGGAGAATGCCAAGGAGGGAAGATGAGAGTGGGTGGGTGGGTGGGTGGGTGGAGGAATACCTCCATAGTGGCAGGGGAGGGGGGAGGAAATGGGGAGGTTCCAAAGGGGAGATCTGTAAAGGGGGAAACATTTGAAACATAAATAAAGCGGGAAAAATAAAAAAAAATAAAAATTAAAAAAAAAAACAAAACTGTTTAGAACTCTAGTACCAGCGATTCTGATACCTTCTGCTGACCTCTACAAATATCAGGCATGTATGTGATGCACATTCATGTAGGCAGAGTACTCATACATATAAGATAAAATAAAAAATAAATTAAAAAATACTCCAGTCAATGTCCTTCAATGCATTTTATATAAAATAGTCAAATAGTCACTAAATGTAATTGGAAAAAACTGATGATGCATCTAAATACAAATTGAGCTTTTGAAGAAAACATAAAGATATTGAGACTAAGTGGGTTGCTGGCTTCCTATCTTTTTTTGGCATAAACAAAGCTCAATAAAAAACTGAAAACCTTGTCTGCTGCTTTAGAGAAGGACAAAAGCAATATAAGCCCTGCTGTGTGTGAACATAAAAGAAAATTGCTTATCTGACTCAGTAAAGGAGTTGCATTAACTCTGGAAATAGCATTCCTTTTAATTTTTTTTCTTTTGACCCAGATCTGAGAACACCTATGTACAAGCTTGATAATATGGGCAACTGGGACTAAGGCCTTATGAAACTTCACATACAGTATTGATAGAAAGGAGGTATTATTTTCTAGAGTCCCAGTTAGGAATAGTCCCTAACTTTTTATTTCTAACAATTACAAAACAAATTTATAAATATACAAAACAATATATTTTATGAACTGTGCATTTGGAAAATGTAAAGTGTAATTTAGAATCTAGTCATATGTACACAGAAAGCAATCTAATCCGTTAAACTAAATATTTGTTATCAAAATTAACTTTGGAAAAACTGGTTTGTATTTATGAGTTATTTGGCTTAGATTCCATTTTGCTTAGGTTTACAAATTATTATTAAATATATCTAAAAGATACATTTAAATGCTATCATAAACCATGGCAATTGAATATTACCATGTCCTTTCATTGTGAAGAAATGAGAATTATAACAAATCCATGAAGAAACAGGATTATATCAAGATAAATATAAAAATATATTTTAAAACCTCGTTAAATTTAGCTAATGATATTTTGCAATTAGATATTCTAGTATTCTGCAGTTTATATGTTAAGATTAATAAAAAAAATTAAAGCTTTTGCTAAAAAGTAACAAATAGAAAAAAAAATATCCAGTTGCTTTAAAGTAATTTCCTGCAAGATGATTGTTCTGTACAGATCAGAAATAAAAACTGAAGAAAATACAATTTAATTTATGTTTGCAACTGAACATTCAAGAGTGAGTACTAAGGGGCTAAAGATGTTTTATTGAGTGAGAATGGCTAGCACTCTTCTAGAGGACCACAGTTTGGTTCACAATACACAGCACGCAGTTCAGGGTGTCTGATACCTTCTCCTGGTGTCTTCAGGTAATGTGCATTTATAGCAAAGATTCACACACACACACACACACACGCACACACACACACACCAAAATATAATAACTATTAACTGATATTTAACTAATATTTGTACCATTAAAAATGAAAGGTGTGATAAATACAAAGAACTGGAAACAAAATCAAAAGCATAGAAGGGAAAAAAATCACTGAATGGCCTGGGCAATGTGTGATTCATGATTCTTCCCGTGACAGGTTCCTTAAAAGCAGGACAGGAAATCAGAAAATAAGGAAAATAGCAATGTTTGAAGTCAGGATGTCTAGCGCAAGCTATACCTTATGCCAAGCAAGATTATTAAGAAGTACAGCGTCTTTTATACAGTTTTCGGGGAGAAATGAGACAGAGTAAGCGGAAAGCTATCATACAATGAGACAAAGTCTGCGGGAAACTAGTCAAGTAATGTTGCACAAAGGGATCACAGGGTATTTCATGTGCATCAGAGACCTAGCACACAGGTGCTAAGACTTATAACTCCAGTCTCAACAGGTTTCTAGGAACAAAATCTTAACTCCTTTGAGACTCTTAGCCTTTACCCCAGACAGCTTTCGAAAGTCTGCCCCTCAGCAAGGACACAGGATGAACAGTCTCTTTGTTTTTCACCCAGAGCCTTTGGGAAAGCCTTGGATCAGTTTGGCTCCAACACACAAGGATCAGAAATTGAACTAGAGTGGTAGGGATATATCCAGTTAGAACAGAAATTACAAAAAGAAACTGGTTTTGTGAAAACATAGTTATTTTAACAATGATAATATTTAACTGAAAGAAGCCTAGGATAGGTTCATATTAGATGATTATAATTAATATTCAAAGAGAAATTGATGAATCACTAACAAGTAGTGGTATGCTAATGGATTGAATATTTAATAAGAGAAATGTGTCAATTTTGTATAATACTTACAAAATTGATATTAAAACAAAAAATATAGCTCTGAGGAAATTTGGACAAATGCAATGGTGGAATAAATTGCCCTTATATATCATGATATATTTTCTGATTATATAATGTTGAAATTTATACATGAGAAAAAGACATACAAACAGACTAATTCAATCTAAAGTGGCACTCTGATAGAAAGAAACTATAAAATAAATATAGCATTCTATGCTTGGATGAGTCACCCAGAAAAATGAAGCTTAAATAACTGATTATCTACATTAAAAACAACAAAAACAAAAACTTGAAGTGTCTTCTTACCACAATGAATAAATCAAATTCTCATTAATTACATATCTAAAATTAAAACGTTTATGTTTAAAAGATTTGAAAGACTATTTTCCTGTACTTATAGTAGAATTTCTTTAAAAAATATAATTGACAAAAAACATAACTGAAACTCTTAATATACTTGAAGAGATGGTTCGTTATTTTGTTTGTCTCCAAGCACAGATGTTTATACAAGGATGCAAATTCCCGGAACTCAGTTTTAGAAATGTCAAGTGTCTCTGGTGTCATGACTGTAAATCCAGGCCTGGGAAAGCAGAGGTGAAGACAGGGAATCCCCGAGCAAGCTGCCTGTTAAGACTAGACATTTCGGAGGGCTCTGGGCATCTCCTGTCTCTGTCTTCTCACCACCAAGACAAAGATGAGTACCTTAATTATTACTCTGCTCAGACTTACAGACTGCCGGAAGAACAGCTTACAATCCAAAATGCCAATGGACACAGACTAAAAACATATAAATAAAATCATGAACTAAAAAAGAGCAGGAAGAGGCACAGTTTTCAAAAGATTTTACATTATAGTTATTATAAGAAAAGTGAAATATTCTATAAGCAAATGTCATTCTCCAGGCCATCCCACACCACTAAAAAGAAAATCCAGATTTCTAGCTCTGCTCTGCTGTGCTAAGTTTCCACAAGCCCTATCTTCAATAGTTTGATAAAAAAAAAAAATTAATGAGAGAACTTTTATCCATTCAGGGCAGTGATGTGTCCCTTCCCTTGCTCCTTGTGGTGAAATATAAAGGAAGTCTAAGGTGGGTTAGGTTTCAACACTACTCCACACTAAATCTACATCTCCAGTGCAGTGTTTAAGGAAACCCCTCCAAGGACAGAATCTTCCACCAACCTGCAGGATACCAGCAGAGATCTACTGCAGTTTGATTTTCTACCCTGGTATAACAATAAGTATCAACTCCACTTCACTAGGTATTCTTCAGACAGGGTGAGGAATCCCATCTCTAGTAGAAATGAGGAAATCTGCGTGTGGTGTTGTTTTGTGATAATAGAAGAAACCTACCTCTCAGAAACAGAATCAAGCAGGAGCCTGGGACTCAAAACTGTGCAAAACGTGTAGTCCACACCAAAGTAGCACTTATAACAAGAAGCAGAAAGTTCTCTGCCTGCAGGGGGAAAGACCACTAAGAGATGGTAACACTGAAACTGCACAGACTTCTCACTCTCTGACTAGGATTTTATCATATGAACAGTATTTAGAGTTGACCCCAATGGATATTTTAGAGCTAACACTGATAAAATACATGCATTAAAATTATTTCAATGGGTGTATTAAAAGCTGATCAGTGGAAACTTGTATTGAACAGAGAAATAAGATATTATTCAATCCATGTAACAGAAAATAACTACTAAAAATAAAGGTATCTTAGGAATCTGAGAAGCTACAGAATAGGACTTAGCATTCACATGAATTAGTGCCAAGGGGTGAGTTTAAAAAAAAATATTCAATATAAATATTTTTTTCTGAATGTAATAAAAGATGTGTCACAGAATTAAAATACTGACGAGGCTACTGTGATAGATGATATTGTCAAACTGAGAGGATCTGAAATCACTACTGAGAAAAGCCTCTGGGCATGCCTCTGTGAAAATTTTTAGATTAGATTAACCAAAAGGAAAGAATGTAGGTAGTAACATCACAAGGGCCTGAGTCTCAGGTGGAATAAGACAAGAACGATCTTTACACTCTGCCTCCTGACTGCAGACACAATATGACTAGATACTTCATGTTCCTACTTGCTGTGAGGAACTGGACCTTCCATGATTCAAAATAAACCTCCATCCTTAAGTTGTTCCTACAGCATGTTTTCTTTCAGAAACAAAGGAAATAATTAATACAACTCCAAACAAGATAAACAAACAAGTCCCTTCATAGACAATACTTCTAATTAACTCCACACAAAATAATTCCATACAGACAACATTCCGTGCAAATTAAACATGTCAAAAACAAAAATATGTTGGGGGGGGGTGGTCTTGGGAGCTTCCAACAAGAAACAATTCTCCTGTAGAAACAAATTTAGTTTCGCTGTATTTCTCATCTGAAACTATGGAAAAGAAACATGTAGGGTAAGATTTTTTTTTCAAATTCTGAGAAAACTGTTGGTAAAAAATTTAAAAGGCAATAAATTTAATAGGGTTCAGGAGTTAAGAGAAGCTCAAAACTTCACAAATGAATTAGAATCATACCTGTGAGAATATGGAACAAGCTAATTGGACTCAGTGGATTTAAAGAAAAAAAAGCTGAAGTTGGGAGGAAGCTGTGTTGGGAGTCGGGAGTTAGCAGAGGTCATCAGTGGTGGAATTAATGAATGGATAATTGTTTTTAAAAGATCTAGCCTAGCAGGACAATTCTGAACTGTTAACTGATAGTGTTATCATCTCATGAAACCTGCAATCTATGCAGCAGCTAAAGTGCAATCTATGCAGCATCTAAAGTAGTCATCCGAACTTCTTCACAGGTACCTTGAAGGAAAATATCTTTCGAGGGTTCTTCAATGCAACCTCACTGTATTTTTTATCTTCTAACCCCAAATCTTTGTTCCTTTCACAGTCTCTGTGGAAAGGCAACTCTACAGATGGTTTGGGCTGGGAGCACAGATTGTGATTTAAATACAAGTTTGCAGACACTGCTTCATGGAGTGAGAAGCGTAATATACATGACATTAATGCCAAAATGAAGACTACACACCTAAAAGTGGACGATGGAGGCCTTCAGGATTAAATGCAGATCAAGGCTCTTGCTTCTGCAGGCAAGTGATCTAAATTGACTCCCCAAAGCCCACAGAAAGGCTAAGGAGAACGCTAACCCCAAAACATAGTCCTCTGACCTCTACCTATGTGCTGTGGCAGACTGGCCCACACACATCATATACACAAATGTAAGCAAACTAGTTAAATTAAATACAGGATATCCATATCAGAAAATTTACAGATTGTAATATAGGATCATAAGAAATAAAAAACAGCAGGACAATGTATCTCTTCCAAAAGATCATAACTCTCTTATAACTGAGTATAAAAATATTAAACAGGTGAAATGCTGGGCAGATAATTTAAGTATAATTTTAAAAAAAGGATGACGTCAAAGAGGAGACAAACAGGTTAGCTGAGTGAAGTACAGAAGACAATAGAAGATTTGACTTAGAAATTCAGCAAAGGGAAAGACTACTGTCAGAAGAGGAAAACTTGGAAATGGAAAATCTTAATAGACACAATTTATAAAAATTCAGTATAAATTATAATCTACAGGTTACTTCAAGCAAAAAAACCTATGGATTCAAGAAAAGTTAATTGTTATATTCACATACTATTCAAAAAATACATGACCATACAGACTAACGAAAAGTCAAATATATTCAGCTAAAAAAAAATCAGAAAATTTTTCAAATACAGGAAAAAATAAACAACGCATGCAAGAACTTGGAGATACTAATGACCACGAACAAAATGAGCTCCTCCTTGAAATATTCAAGCTAAAAATGCTGGGAGAACAGAACAAAGGAAGGACTTGGAAAGGTGCAAGCAAGAAGGACTAAGTTACAGAGAAGAACAATTCCTCAGACTTACCTACAGAGACCCTCAAATCAAGATCAGGCAATGGCTTATTTCAAATCCCAAACAATGGCAACTGACGACTGAGACTACTATACTCAGCAAAGTCAAATTAAAACCTTAGACAGAAATAATAAATCTCCTGAGATGAACATTAAGTAAAGCAACTCAGGACAAGCAAGACAACATGAGTGGGGATATATGAGGTAATACTGCACAGAAAAAAAGAAAGATACAAACAAGAGCCTGAAAAGTAGTTAAACAGGCAGGAATTAGCAGACAGAATTAAATATTAATCAGGCAAACTGGCAAAATGTCAAAGTAAATAAGGGACAAAAATATGGGATATTTAAAATAATACCTAAGAAATAAACAGGGATGAGTATGTACTTTCTTTTGTTTGTTTGTTTGTGTTTTATTTTGTTCTGTTTTTTTAAGACAAGGTTTCTCTGTATAGCCCTGGCTGTCCTGGAACTCACTCTGTAGACCAGGTTGGCCTCGAACTCAGAAATCCGCCTTCCTCTGCCTCCCAAGTGCTGGGAGTAAAAGCGTGCTCCACCACTGCCTGGCTTGTACTTTCAAAATAATCCTAAATAATTTTACTGTTCATCTGTAAAGAAAAGACTAACTAGTCTTTTAATTTACATTGTTAAAGATATATAAACATTTATTTTCTGTGGAGAAAAAATAAAGAAAACCTTAATCAATGAGGTATTGGATAGTTTTATGTCAATCTGACAAAAACTAAAGTCATCTGAGAGCAAAGAACCTCAGTTATGAACATGCCTCCATAAGATCAGGATGCAGGCAAGTCTGTAGTTAAGAAGTGATGAGGAAGGGCTCAGCACATCATAGGTGGTTCCATCCCTGGACTGTTGGTCCTGAGTTTTATATCAAAGAAGGTTGAAAAACCTATGAAGAACAAGCCAGTAAAAAATTCTTCTCCATTACATTTTCATCAGCTCCTGCCTCTAGGTTCCTGCCCTGCTTGAGTTCCTGTACTGAAATTCTTTAATCATGAACTGTGATGTGGAAGCATAAGCCAAGTAAACCCTTTCTTCCCCAAGCTACTTTGGTCATGGTATTTCATTACAACAATGGTAACCCTAATTAAGACAAATGGAAAAGGTATATACTGATTATAAAGGGAAGAAATAAAAGTGATGTCCTATGAAAACAGAAATTAATAGAAAATAGAAATAGCTATACTCATGTCTGTGTATTTTCCAAACAAAATATTTCAAAACAAAATTAGAAGGATAAAATAGAGTTGTATAAGTTAATAAAAGGAACCTCAGACTTTACCTGAATTGTAGACCAAATGGATATAGTATATATCACTAAACTACTTCATCTATAGCAATATAGTATGGATTGTTCTCATCAGCCTATATAATGCTCTCTAAACTACATCACATTTTAAATAATAGAATATGACATAGCAATTATCAGAAAGAAATATTTTTGTATTATCTCTAATCATAACAGAATAAAACTAAAAAAATGTATAGAGTATGCAAATACATGAACACATTCATTTTGTATCTTTCTTATGCACTCTGGCATTTTTCTGTTTTTCAAATGAAAGCAAATCTTACCAGAACATTTGAGATATAGTAAATGCAATCCCAATAAGAAAGTTTGTAGTTGAATATGCCCATTAATAAACAAAAAGGAATGTCTGGTTAAATAAATAGCCTAATGCACTTCAAGGTCTTCCAAAAACATATTTAAAAGTAGAAGAACAGAATAAGTATTAAATATTGGAATGTAAATTTACAGTGTAAAAATCAAAAGAACAATACTCAAGATCAATGAAGTTCTTTCAAACAACAACGCAGATGAGAAACCCTTAGTTGACAAACCAAAAAAGAGAGAAGATAATGTTTCAAAACCAGAGGGAAGGGGAGGATATTACTGTAGTGAATAAAAATGTGCCCCATAGGCTCAACTACTGAATGCTTAGTCAGCAGTTAGTGGGACTGCTGGGGAAGGTTTACGGAGAGTATTCTTCTTGGTATAGGCACAGCCTTGTTGCAAGACATGCAATACTAGGAGTGAGCTTTAGGATTTCAAAGTAAATCTCTCTCTCCCCCTCCCCCTTCCCCTCCCCCTCTCCCCCTCCCCCTCTCCCTTCTCCTTCCCCCTCCCCCTCTCCCCTCTCCGCTCTCCCCTCTCCCTCTTCTCCCTCTCCCCTCTCCCTTCTCCCCTCTCTCCTCTCTCTGACCATTGCAAGCATATAAGGAAGATGTGAAGCTCTCAGCTAGGTCTCCAGCACCATTCCTTCCTGCATGCCACCACATTCATCACTATGATGAAACTGGATTAACCCTCTGGACTGTAAGCAAGTTCCCATTAAATACCTTCTTCTAAAAGTTGCTTCAGTTAGAATGTCTCTTCACAGAAATAGAACAGTAAATAAAACATTAGTTGGTATCAGGGACTGGGATATTGCTGTGACAATCCTGACCCTGTGGTTTGTTACAGACATACAGAAGAATGTGGTACTCTGAACTTGAAAAATGGTTGACTGCTTTATGGAGAGCTTAATGGGCCATGGTGTTAAAGGATGTACTGCTCAGACTTGTCTCAAAAGGTTTCTGACATAAAGAGTATTAGCAATTAGCATAAAGACCATTCTTGTGATATTTTAGGGGGAAAAAAATGTGGCTGGATTTTTGCCCTTATTCTAAAAAATTTGCCTGAGGCTAAATGGAAGCATTTTCAGATTACCATCGTTCAGAGGAGATTTCAAGACAAGCCAGTGTTGACCGGGCCATATGATTATTGTGCTTATCAGTGATCCTTCTTACGCTGACGCTGATCTACAATGAATAAGAGAACACAGGATAAAAAGAAATACAAAATACATGATCTGAAGAGAAAACAAAAACCGAAAAATATAATATTTGGGCCAAGTCCTTTGCTCAAGCAGATGAGAAGCTTAAAGAAAGGCCTGGTGCTAAATGAACAACAATGTGAGGAAAACACCACACAGCGCTAATCTCAAAACCTGTGAAAGAAAAAGGTAAAGGATTCCCTAGGCATAAACAACAATGAAAAGCCTGTGCAAATGTAATTCAAGAAGAGGGTAAGTTTTAAACCCAGCAAGCAGGAGAATTTGGCAGGTTCCGCCATTTGGTTCTGGTTTTAGAAGCAAAAAGCATACAGGAAAGGGATTATAGAATCTTTACACTTAAGGAAAGCACCTGAGACCAGGCATCCAATAGGAAGTCTCTGCATGAAGACCCAGAGAGGCCATTGTGTGAAAGTATGAAAGTGAAGCCTCTAATAAAGTAGAGACCCCAAGACGATGGAGATGACGGAGTTGTGAAATATCTGGCAGCAAGCGATGCAAACAGGGTGTGGAACTAATCCAAGGGGGGAAAGGTACATTTCAGTCAGCAAAGCAGGAAGCAGAAGGCCATCTGTAAAACCCCTTGAACTTCACATATGGAGTAGTAGGATTTGAAGTTTGCCCAGCTCCTTTCAGCCTTACTTTGGTCCATTCTTTTCTTATTATGCACCCTTCCGCCTTCTGGAATGCTAACGTGTAGTTGATGCTGTTATAGGGTGGAATTATGAAGTATGCTTTTATATTTTCATCTTTACAGGAAATTAAAGTAAACGAATACTTTGAGTCCCAGAAGAAACTGGACATTTTTATTTTTACATAGTTGTGAGACTGTAAACGACTATGGAGACTTTGAAGTTGGACTGAACACATATTGAACATAATTGTGATATGACTACAAACCTACAAGAGACAGGGATTAGAATTTGAAGATTTGAATGAGAATGGCCCCCAAAGTAGAATATATTCGAATATTTATTCACTAGATAGTAGAAGTATTTGGAAAGTATTCAGAGGCATGATCTCTCCCCCTCTCCCCCTCTCCCCCTCCCCCCCTCTCCGTCTCTCCTGTCATTTCTTTGCTGCAGATCTTCTCCAGTGTGTCTGCTTACTTCTATGCCTCCCACCATTATGAAAATGGGATAACCCTCTAAAGTTGTAAGCAAGCTTACAGTTAATATTTTCTTGTACAATAGAACAGTATCTGCGACAATTATAATGGGAACTATGCTAATCAAGATTCCCTAGAGTAATAGAACTTTGTAAGGCCAAAAATTCAGTATTTGCTCAGTCCACAATATTTGATGTCTGAGCTTGTTTTTAATATAAGCTGGAATTGCAAAGAAGTATTATCTAAGGCAAATGAAGGAATGGACTTGCTAGCAAGGTGCAGGCAGAAAGCAAACGCTGCCCTTTTCCATGTACTTATATAGGCTTCCAGCAAAAGCTATGGCCCATATTAAAAGCATGTGTCTTCCTACCTCAAATTCAGGTTAGAAATCATCTTCCTACTTCAAATTAAGTAAAAACTCTCTCACAAAAGTGCCCTGCATTTTTATATTTTAGTTAATTCTAGATGTAGTCAAACTGTCATTTATGAATATCTATCCCAGGTATTAATACAATTCAGAAGATTGTTATGGAACATTTGAAAAATTATATCTGTCATTGTAACATATCAGGGCAATAAATGAATTGCTGTGTACAAAGAGTCTACCAAATTTTAACTGAGAAGACAGAAAGAAAAAATCCTGTACACATAAACAATAAGCAATTGCTTTAAAATGATTTTAAATAATAAAGTCTCATAACATTGAAATGCCCAGGAACAGAAGGAGTAACTGGTTAATTCTATCAGAACAAATATTAAAAGGATCTAGCAATCCAGAGGGAAAAAATAGTTTCTCTGGAGATACCACAATAACAAAGTTCACATTGTATGACAGAGCCATGGTATGGTAACAAAAACAGCAGAGTACTGGCACAGAAACCAACATAGAAGACCAACGCAACAGAGTAAAAGACCAAAGATAAATGTACACAGCCATAGACATCTGAGTTTTAACAAAAGGATCAAAAGTGTGATATGAGAACAGGTCCGCAATTTTAATAAAACGTCCTGATAAAACTGTATCTACAACAGTTAGTTCCAAGGGAACGGAGTACTTTTATTATAAGTCCTACAACATTGAAACTCCTAAATGATAACATAGGGTATATCTCCAGGAACAGAAAGAGCAAAAAATGCCCTGAAAAAAAATAGCAAGATTTGCTAAATGAGTTAGCATCAAATTACAAGGTTATGGCAGAACAAGAAATAAATGGGGGAGAAGAAGAGAGAGAAAGAAAAATAGGGTGGGAAAGCTTACAGATTGGAAGGCAGCCCACCAGCTCATTACCTGACAAGATAGTAGTATTCTAAAAAGTACTCATAAAATTGAATACCAAGGATGAATGTCTCAGTCAGAAAGCTGTCAAAATGAACTATACAATTAAAAAAAAAAAAAAAGATGAATGACCAATAAATACACGAAGAAGAAACTTATCAACTTATTTACCCTCAGCAAAATACTCGTTAAAACTTGCCTGATCTTCCATTTTTCCAGACCAAGAATATCTATCCTTAAGAAAACAAACAGATACAGCCAAATAGCATCAGGAGAAAGCTGCTTGGCTGGACCTGCCCGGAAATCTCAGGAATCAGGGACTGAGGAACAGCCGGGGACAGAAGCCTTCTAGTTTCCGTCTGTGGCTGGAGACCTCTGCCTGGGCCACCAGGGCTCCATAGCCAAATAGTACCCGGAGAAAGCTAGACTCACAGGAGTGTGGACAAGCCTGTCTGTTCAGAGGGTCTCACCTGGAATCCCCAGAACACGGGAACTGAGGAGTAGGCTTCTGGTTTCTTTCAGCAGCCAGTATGCTGATCATGTGACACAGGGCTCCATACTCAAATAGTGCCAGGAGAGAGTGGGTATCCCAGGAGTGTCAACACACTTTCAATTACAGGCAAGACAACGACTTCTGTTAAAATTCACTGGATCAAGAGGGACCCATGCAGAGCCACGAGGACAAAGACTTGCAAGAGGGACAACCACAGTCAGAGAGTAAGACCAGCTAACACCAGAGATAACCACATGGCGAAAGGCAAGGGCAAGAACATAAGGAACAAAAACCAAGGCAACTTGGCATCATCAGAACCCAGCTATCCTACCACAGCCAGCCCTGGATACCCCAACATACCAGAAAAGCAAGACTCAGATTTAAAATCACATCTCATGATGATGACAGAAGACTTTAAGAATGAAATAAATAACTCCCTTAAAGAAATACAGGAGAACACAGGTAAACAACTAGAAACCCTTAAAGAGGGAACACAAAAATCCCTTAAAGAATTATAGAAAAAACACAATCAAACAGACAAAAGAAATGAACAAAACCATCCAGGAACTAGAAATAGAAACAAAGAAATCACAAAGGTAGACAACCCTGGAGTTAGAAAACCTAGAAAAGAGGTCAGGAGTCAGAGGTGCATCAACAACAGAATACAAGAGGTAGAAGAGAGAATCTCAGGTGCAGAAGATACCATAGAAAATATTGACACAACAGTAAAAGAAAATGCAAAATGCAAAAAGCTCCTAACCCAAAACATCCAGGAAATCCAAGACACAATGAGAAGAACAAACCTAAAGATAATAGGTATGGAAGAGAGTGAATATTCCCAACTTGAAGGGCCAGTAAATATCTTCAACAAAATTATAGAAGAAAACTTCTATATTACACCAGAGACTATGAAAGCTAGAAATACCTGGGCATATCTCACACAGATCCTCCGAGAACACAACTGCCAGCCCAGGCTGCTATACCCAGCAAAACTCCCAATAATCATAGATGGTGAAGCCAAAATATTCCATGACAAAACCAAATTTACACAATATGTTTCCACAGACCCAGGCATACAAAGGATAAGAGATGGATAATGCCAACTCAAGGACAGAAACTACACCCTAAGAAAAGCAAGAAAGTAATCTTTCAACAAACTCAAAGGAAGATAGCCACACAAACATACAAATAACTTAAAAAATAACAGGAAGCAACAATCACTATTCCTTAATATCTCTTAACATCAATGGACTCAATTCCCCAATAAAAAGAAATAGACTGATAGACTGGATCCATAAACAGGAACCAACATTTTCCTGCATCCAGGAAACTCACATCCATGTTAAAGACAAACACTACCTCAAAGTAAAGGGCTAGAAAACAAATTTCCAGGCAAATGGTCCCAAGAAACAGGCAAGAGTAGCCATTCTAATAGTAGATAAAATCGACTTTCACCCAAAAGTCATAAAAAAAAAAAAAATAAGGAAGGACACTACATCCTCATTAAAGGAAAAATCTGCCAAGAAGAACTCTCAATTCTGAACATCTATGCTCCAGATGCAAAGACACCCACATTCATAAAAGAAACTTTACTAAAGCTCAAAGCACACATTGCACTTCACACAATAATAGACGAAGACTTCAACGCCCCACTACCATCAATGGACACATCTTGGAAACACAAACTAAACAGAGACATGGTGTAAATAACAGAGGTTATGAACCAAATGGATTTAACAGATATCTATAGAACATTTCATCCTAAATAAAAAGAATATACCTTCTTCTCAGCATCTCGTGGTACTCTCTCCAAAATTGATCATATAATCGGTCACAAAACAAACCTCAACAGATATAAGGATATTGAAATGATCCTATGCCTCCTATCAGATCACTATGGATTAGTTGATCTTAAATGGCAACAACAACAACAGAAAGCTCACATGCACATGGAAGCTGAACAACACTCTACTCAATGATAACTTGGTCAAGGAAGAAATAAAGAAAGAAATTATAGACTTCCTAAAATTTAATGAAAATGAAAGTACAACATACCCAAACCTACGGGACACAGTGAAAGCAGTGTTAAGAGAAAAATTTATAGCTCTGAGTGTCACCAAAAAGAAACTGGAGAAAGTATATACTAGCAGCTTAACAGCTCACCTGAAAGCTCTACAACAA
This sequence comes from Rhynchomys soricoides, assembly GCA_019843965.1. Lineage (NCBI taxonomy): Eukaryota > Metazoa > Chordata > Mammalia > Rodentia > Muridae > Rhynchomys > Rhynchomys soricoides. Next base: position 4,512,167 of record JADRCH010000005.1, on the reverse strand, counting down.
AAAGAAGAAAATATACCCAAGAAGAGTAGAAATCAGGAAATAATCAACTTAAGGGCTGAAATCAACCAAGTAGAAAAAAAAAAGAACTATACAAAGAATCAACAAAACCAGGAGCTGGGTCTTTGAGAAAATAAACAAGATAGATAAACCCTTAGCCAGACTAACCAGAGGTCACAGATATGGTATCCAAATTTAAAAAATTAGAAATAAAAGGGTGATATAACAACAGATTCTGAGGAAATTTAAAAAAAAATCAGATCCTACTACAAAAGCTTGTACTCAACAAAGTTGGAAAATTTCAATGTAATGGATAAGTTTCTAGACAGATACCAAATACCAAAGTTAAGTCAGGATCAGATAAACCATCTAAACAGTTTCATAGCACCTAAGCAAATAGAAGCAGTCATTAAAAGTCTCCCAACCAAAAAAAAAACCAGGACCAGATGGATTCATTGCAGAATTCTACCAGACCTCCAAAGAAGACCTCATATCAATACTTTTCAATCTATTCCACAAAATAGAAACAAAAGAAACAATACCCAATTCATTCTATGAGGCCACTGCTACACTGATACCAAAACCCCACAGAGACCCAACAATGAAAGAAAACTTCAGACCAAATTCCCTTATGAATATCAATATAAAATTATTCAATAAAATTCTCGCAATCTGTATCCAAGAACACATCAAAATGATCATTCACCATGATCATGTAAGCTTCATCCCAGGGATGCAGGGATGGATCAATACCCAGAAATCCATCAATGTAATCCACTACATAAACAAACTCAAAAAAAAGAAAAAAAAAAAAACAAACATATGGTCATTTCGTTAGATGCTGAAAAAGCATTTGCCAAAATTCAACATCCCTTCATGATAAAAGAATTGGAAAGATCAGGAAATCAAGGACTGTACCTAAACATAGTAAAAGCAATATACAGCAAACCAGTAGCCAACATCAAATTATGTGGAGAGAAATTTGAAGCATTCCCACTAAAATCACATACTAGACAAGGTGCCTTCTCTCTCCCTATCCATTCAATATAGTACTTGAAGTTATAGCTAGAGCAATTATACAACAAAAGGAGGTCAAAGGGATACAAATTGGAAAGGAAGAAATCAAAATATCACTATATGCAGATGATAGGATGGTATACTTAAGTGACCGAAAAACTCCACCAGAGAACTGCTACAGCTGATAAACAACTTCAGCAAAATGTCTGGATATCAAATTAACTCAAACAAATCAGTAGCCTTCCTGTACTCGAAGGATAAACAGGCTGAGAGAGAAAATAGGGAAATGCCACCCTTCACAATAGTCATAAACAATATAAAGTATCTTGGTGTGACTCTAACCAAACAAGTGAAAGATCTCTATAACAAGAACTTCAGGTCTCTGAAGAAAGAATTCGAAGAAGACCTCAGAAGATGGAAAGATCTCCCATGCTCATGGATTGGCAGGATTAACATAATAAAAATGGTCATCTTGCCAAAAGCAATCTACAGATTCAATGCAATCCCCATCAGAATTCCAACTCAATTCTTCATATATTTAGAAAAGGAAATTCTCAAATTCATTTGGAATAACAAAAAACCCAGGATAGCAAAAACTATTAACAACAAAAGAACTTCTGGGGGAATCAGCATCTCTGACCTCAAGCTGTACTACAGAGCAGTAGTGTTAAAAACTGCATGGTATTGGTACAGTGACAGGCAGGTAGATCAATGGAATAGAATTGAAGACCCAGAAATGAACTCACCCACTTACAGTCACTTGATCTTTGAAAAAGGAGCTAAAACCATCCAATCGAAATAAGACAGCATTTTCAACAAATGGTGCTGGTTCAAGTGACGGTCAACATGTAGAAGAATGCAAATTGATCCATTCCTATCTCCCTGTACAAAGCTCAAGTTCAAGTGGATCAAGGACCTCCACATTAAACCAGATATTCTGAATCTAATAGAAGAGAAAGTGGAGAAAAGTCTCAAACACATGGGCACAGGGGAAAATTTCTTGAACAGAACACCAATGGCTTATGCTGTAAGATCAAGAATCGACAAATGGGACTTCATGAAATTGCAAAGCTTCTGTAGGGCAAAGGACACAAACAATAGGACAAAATGCCAACCAACAGATTTTGAAAAGATCTTTACCAATCCTACGTTTGATAGAGGGCTAATATACAATATATACAAAAATACAAGAAGTTAGACTCCAGAGAACCAAATAACCCTATCAAAAAATGGGGAACAGAGCTAAGCAGAGAATTTTCAACTGAGGAAACTCGCAGGGTTGAGAAGCACCTAAAGAAATGTTCAACATCCTTAGACATCAGGGAAATGCAAATCGAAACATCCCTGAGATTCCACCTCACACCAGTCAGAATGGCTAAGATCAAAAACTCAAGTGACAGGAGATGATGAGGATGGCAAGGATGTGGAGAAAGAGGAGCCCTCCTCCATTGCTGGTGGGAATGCAAGCTGATACAGCCTGTCTGGAAATCAGTTTGGCGGAACCTCAGAAAAATGAACATAATACTACCTGAGGACCCAGATATACCACACCTGGGCATATACCCAGAAGATGCTCCAACATGTAATAAAGGCACATGCTCCACTATATTCATAGTAGCCATATTTATAATAGCCAGAAGCTGGAAACAGCCCAGATGTCACTCAACAGAGAAATGGATACAGAAAATATGGTACATTTACACAACGGAATACTACTCAGCTATTAAAAACAATGACTTCAATGAAATTTGCAAGCAAATGGATAGAATTTGAAAATATCATTCTGAGTGAGGTAACTCTGTTACAAATGTACAAACAAGGTATGTACTCACTGATAAGTGGATTTTAGCCCAAAAGTTTGGAATACCCAAGATTCACTTCGCAACAACCATTAGACTGAGCATGAGGTCCCAGAGGTAGGAGTTAGAAAAGGGACTGAAGGAGCTGAGGAAGTTTGCCCCATGGAAGGAGTAACAGTGTCTAGTGGCCTGACCTCCCAGTGCTCGCAGAGACTGGACCACTAACCATAGAATACAAATGGAGGGACCCATGGTTCGGGCCACATATGCGGCAGAGGAGGTCCTTCTTGGCCGTCAGGGAAAGGAGATGCCTTTGGGCCTGAGAGTGTTTGATTCCCCAGTATAGAGGAATGTCATGGAGGGAAGGCAGCAGTGGGTGGGTGTGTGTGTGGGGGAATACCCTCATAGAGGCACTGGGATATGAGAGGGGATAGGGGGTTCCAAAGGGGAGACCTGGAAAGGGGGAAACATTTGTAATGTAAATCAAGTATCAAAAAATAAAGAAATACAAAAATAAAGAATTGGCACAAGCTTAGTACTAAAGAAATGCCAATTATTTGGATTTTATAGAATTTTCATCAATAAATTCTTTATTTTCATTATTATGAACATGACAATGAAACCTAAATAATAAAGTATAAAACCAAAAGAAAAGATAAAAGAAAAAAAAAAAGAAACACAACAAATTTAGTGGGGACACTGGGGGATAAAGAATACTTACACACTCTTGGGGGGATATAAATTAGAATACTCACTTGAGAATTTAGTTTGAAAGTTTCTCAAGAAAGTTAGAATATAGAATTAGCATATGTCTATAGCATCTGAAGCCAATAGGCAACACAGACACCCTTATACCCATGTATATCATAATACTATCCTCAAAAGTCTGTTATGGTATCAGCCTTGGTGCTCACCAACAGATAAATGGATAACAAATATGATACACTAAATATTGTTCAGGTGCAAAAACAAAACAACAAATCCATGATGCCCATAGGAAAATGAGTGGAACCAGTAGGTGATCATGCTAAGTGAATTAAAACAGAATCAGAAAAACAAGCATTGTTTGTTTTATCACATACAAGAAGTACAAAAGGCAACATATGTGCAGGTAGAAGATAAACTGTAAGAGAGGAGGTAGATGATAATGATCAAGGGAATGGTTGTGGATATGTAAGGGAAGGTGTGCATATACTATAAAATACAGTATGTGCATGTGGGATAATGATCTCCATGGAAGCTCAGGCTCTAAACGGTAAACACTGTAATTTTGAAAAATTACTAAAGAATAGCAAAAACTATTCTCAACAATCAATAAAAGAGCTTCTGGGGGAAATCACCACTCTAACTTCAAGCTGTACTATAGAGCAATAGTGATAAAAAAAACTGCGTGGTATTGGTACAGAGACCAGCAGGTAGATCCAATAGAAAAGAATTGAAGACCCAGAAATGAATCCACATACCTATGGCACTCGATCTATGACAAAGAAACTAAAACCATCCAGATGAAAAAAGACAGCATTTCCAACAAATGGTGCTGGTTCAACTGGCAGTTAGCATGTAGAGGAATGGAAATTGGTCCATTATTATCTCCTTGTACAAAGCTCAAGTCCAAGTGGATCAAGGACCTCCACATAAAACCAGATACACTGAATCTAATAGAATAGAAAGTGGGGAAGAGCCTTGAACACATGGGCACAGAGGAAATTTTCCTGAATATAACACCAATGGCTTATGCTCTAAGATCAACAATCGACAAATAGAACCTCATAAAATTGCAAAGCTTCTGTACGGCAAAGGACATGGTCAATAGGACCAAACGGCAATCTACAGATTGGGAAAAGATCTTTATCAACCATACATCTGATAGAGGGCTAATATCCAAAATATATAAAGAATTCAAGAAGTTAGACTCCAGAGAACCAAATAACCCTATCAAAAATGGGGTACAGAACTAAACAAAGAATTCCTAAATGAGGAATCTCGCGTGGCTGAGAAGCACTTAAAGAAATGTTCAGGGAAATTCAAATCAAAACAACCCTGAGATTCTAAGTTACAACATTCAAAATGGATAAGATCAAAACCTCAGAGTATAGCAAATGCTTGTGAGGATATGAAGAAAGAGGTACAGTCCTCCATTGTTGGTGGGATTGCAAGCTGGTACAACCACTCTGGAAATCAGTCTGGCAATACCTAAGAAAATTAGACATAGTATTACCTGAGGACCCAGAGATACCACTCCTGGGTATATACCCAAAAGATGCTCCAACATATAAAAGGACACATGCTCCACCATGTTTATAGCAGCCTTATTTGTAATAGCCAGAAGCTAGAAACAACCCAGATGTCCCTTAACAGAATAATAAATACAGAAAATATGGTACATTTACACAGTGGAGTTCTACTCAGCTATTAAAAACAATGACTTCATGAAATTTGCAAGCAAATGAATGGAACCAGAAAATATCATCCTGAGTGAGATAACCCAGACACAAAAGAATATAAATGGTATGTACACACTGATAAGAGGATATTAGTTCAAAAACTCACAATGCCCATGATGCAACCCACAGACCTTATGGAACTCAGGAGAAAGGAAGACCATGGTGTGGATGCTTCAGTCAGGCATTGAGAAGGGAACAGGATGATCATGGGGTGTTCAGGGAGGGACACCTGGGAGGGAGAGAGGAGGGGGAGGAAATAAAGTGGGTAGTATCAGGTACTGGAGAGGACAGGAGACAGGTACAGAGAGTCAGGAAATTGAATAAAAACAAGTAGCGGGGACGGAGGGGGGGCTGAAGAACTGGGGATAGCCACTGGAGGGTCACAGATGTCAGGGAAATGAAAGGCCCCAAGGACCCAATGAGGATGATTTTCACAGAGAAGGGTAGATAGAACCTGTAGAGACCACTTCCAGTAGATAGGCATGGCCAGGTGGTGAGATGGGGCCACACACCCATCTCAAAGTTTTTAACCCAGAATTGTTCTTGTCCAAAGGAAGAACGGGGACAAAATGGAACAGAGACTGAAGGAATTGCCATCTGGGGACTGCCTTACCTGGGGATCTATCCTGTCTGCAGACACCAAACCATTGCCAAGAGGCACTTGCTGACAAGAACCTGGTATGACTGCTCCTTGAGAGGTTCAGTTAGCAACTGACTAATGTAGATGTGGATGCCTGGATCCAGTCATTAGTCTGAGCTCAGGGACCCTTGTGGAGGAGCTGGTGGAAGGACTGAAGAAACTGAGGGGGATTGCTACTCCATAGAAAGAACAACATCAGCTGGCTAAACCACCCAATGCTCCCAAGGACTAAACTACCAATCAAGGAGTGTACAGGGAGGGATCCATGGCTCCAGATACATAGGTAGCAGAGAATGGCCTTGTCTGACTTCAGTGGGAGGGGAGGCCCTTGGTCCTATGGAGGCTTGATGTTCCCAATATAGGAGGATGCTGAGGGGTAGGGCAGGAGTAGGGGGGAGCACCCTAATAGAGGTAAAGGGTAGGGAGGAGATGGAGGTTGTGGGATAGGGGGCTTGTGAAGGGTTAACCGGGAAGTGAGATATCATTTGAGATATAAACAAATTGAATGATTAATAATAGTAATAATAATAATAATGAAAAGAGTGGCTATATGAAGTACACTTCAAAGCAAGAAAATTGCAAAAGATATAAAGAAATAAAAGATCACTTCACCAAGAAGTAACAACTGTCCTAAACATGAATTTGAAATGACAAAAAGGCAAAAATACATGAAACATAACTGGACCAGGACTGAAAGGAGAAGTAGACAAATTGCCAATATCAATAAAGTGATTTCAACACTGCATATATAAATATGCATATATAAATATGCTTGTATAGCAATTAAACAAAATATTAGTCAAGACATTTCAGCACTTATGCATCAACAAGGAGGCTTTGACTGATACGTTCAGAACACTCCATGTACCTGCAGAATTCCACTCTTTTATAGTACATATAGAATATAGACTGACATCAATGCCTTAGGGTTTGATTGCTGTTAAGAAACACCTTGACAAGAGCAACTCTTATGAAGAAAAACATTTAACTGAGGCTGGCTTCCACTTTCAGAGGTTTAGTCTATTATCGTGGTAGGAAGCACAAAGACATACAAGAAGAAGCTGTATGAAGAGGCTGGAGAAGTTAAGAGTTCTCCATTTTGAACTGCAGGCAGCAGGAAGAGACAGTGAGCCACTAGGCCTAGGTTAAGCTTCTAAAACCCAAAACCCACCCCCAGTGACACACTCCTGCCAACATCTACTCCAACAGGGCCACACCTCCTAACAGTGCCAATCCCTATGAGCCTATGGAAGCCATTGTCAGGAAACCAAAACAATTACCTCATAGTTTATAAAATTCCAAGAATATTAAAGCATTTTAAACTGTATGAAGTTTTATATTAGATAATATTGTGAATCATAATGAACCTAAGCTAGAATCCAATAAATGAAAATCCTGCAATATATGAAATTAAACAAATCATTTCTAAATTATTCATAGTTTGAATGGGAAATATCAAAGGAAATGAAAAATTCACTGAGCCATATGGAACTGAAAACAAAACATACCAAAATCAAATAATAATACCAACCTGTTCATTCCCACATGTAAATAACAAGGGTTCAATTAGTACTATCATAATTGTTCACAAATTTGATTAATATTCTCTAATAAAAGATGAAGTTAGCTGGGTATATTGGTTGCTCAGCACATGGGCATGTGAGCTGGGGCGATAGCTATTTCAAGGGCAACTTGGTCTAGAGAGTGAGAATTTTTCTCAAAAGCCAGAATAGAGCCATTTAAAAGATTCTCAAGAAAAACAATAATTTAATATAATTCATCATCTCTTGCTCCTAAAATTACTAAAATGCTTATTTGTTTGCTTTCAAACACGTGTCTTTTCTCCACCCAAGAGAAGTATGCTTCAGAGCATATATCCTCCATCAAAACAGGAAGGCTAAGGAAGTGGAAAATAATAAAGAGGGAGAGCAAAATAAATCTAAAATGTCATAATGAAATCTCCTAGCCTGCACACTAAGTTAAAACATTACTCATAAAATGCTTATGCCTGAGAACACTGTGTGCTTAATAATCCATGTGGTCATAAGAATTAGAATATGGAAAAGAAACAAGTGCTTGTAACAATTTTTATGTCAAAATTATTTTCATTTTCTAATTCTCTTATAAATTCATGGTAACACACCTAGTCCTACATGTATATAATCCTTTTTACCAGAAGAACTGGGGTTATTTTATCACCTTAAATTTATGTTTAGTTAGCTATAAAAAATATTTTACAAAAGTCATTTTGTTTATTGCCATCTACGAATGCTGAAATATTTCAAAGGCAACCAAGCAAAAGTGACAATAATATTTCCAGAAAACAGTAAGCATGAAATTATTTGTATAACTGTAACATAACAAAACTTTGCATTTGGAATTAATAATATAACAAACTAAACCAATACTTAAGAAGCTGCTTCATGAGTTCTAAACCAGCCTGGAGTATAGAGCATGACCCTTGCTAAAAGCAAAAATACAAAGAAAAGAAGCAACAACACCACCAACAAAAAACTCAGGATACTTAAACACTTACATCAGACTTCTTCAAAATACCAAATATTGATTTTATGCATCATGCAGAACTTTTTTAACAATTCAAGCACATTATTGAAAGCAAAAGGACACGTGTAGTAAAACTTAGACATGTGTCTTGGACTACATCTGTCTTATAAACTGAGAGAGGTTACTGAAAGAGATCAAATGAGATTAAAAATGAAAAGAACAATTCTGGGCTTGTTATCTTGTCACAAACTATCTATCCAGATTTACTCTGGAGCCGTTGTTTTAAGTGACCAGAGAACTAGAAAACATCACTGACATCTTGTTAAGACCAATCTTCTGAGTTACTTTTCTGTCCTTGACTGGTTGTATTCAAACCATGGTCTCATGTCAACTCATTTATTGATGATGCTATAAATTAGTTATATGTCAGAATTCATCTTTGTGATTTATAATGGCTGTGAACAAAATCTATTCACTATCTCTATTTGGACACCTCATCTTCTCAATTTCAACACGTCCAGAATTCAACCAATGTTTCTTTCTTCAAGAACTTTAATGCCCTACATACAGACATTTTTGTCTGTTCATTTGTCTCTACTTCCACTATAAGTAGTAGTTCAATCTATCAGCTTCTGTCAACTTCACTTTCCCCAACTGCCTTACAAATGATCTCCCAGAATTCCTTGTTGCTACTATCTTAGACATCCTTTACTCAACTGTCAGAAACATAACATTTTATATTAAAAAACATCATCTGGACACAAGGAGTGGTCAACTATATATTTAACTTCTTTCAAATGCAAAGATAAAGGACCAGAAAAAAACTCCATCTGAGATTTTTATAAAATCTTTGCCGTTGATTCTCTCAGTGGTTTGCTTATGTGATTAAGTGTCATGTAAAGGATATAATAATGAAATGGAAGAAATAAGTAAGGCTAAAGAAGTGGAAACAATATAAAAGCAAACATTTTAAGAATATTTTTAAAAAGAGAGAAATAAAACAATAATGTCACTTAATGATTAATTTCTTATAATGAAAGGTAAGAGAAAATATCTTGTTAATGACTTCATCATACCCCAGTTAAATAAAGCCAGTAATTAGGAACATATCAGCTTTATTGGTATCTTAGTTGATGTAAAAATGCAAAATTACATGGACCTAAAACTTTCACATATGGCCAAGGGGTAAATTATTTACTTCATGGATGACTTTCTACCCATCATTCGGTCTTTTATTTGGCACTGATAAAAGTAAGGTATTCAACTGTATCAAACAGGCATTCACTAAGAAACTGATAGGTATTATTGAATGTCTGCTTGACTAGTCTGTTGTTTGTCCTTTGATATAAAAAAATTGAGAAGATTGAAGTAATATAATTATTGTCAGTCTAATGAAGTATTTAATGACTAGTTTTATTTTTCAGATTTCTGGATAAGAAAACAATCTTTCAAATCTCTAAAGAAGGTAAATAAAAAAGCAGAAGATTGGACCCACTACCAAAAATATGATAGACTAAAATAAGGAAAGTAATGCTGTAACTTCTATACGTGGAAAATTTTAGCATCTCTGGATTTATATTTAAAAGACCAATCTTTAGAGGTAAATCTGTTTAAAACACATGAGTATATTATGTCTTCCTCTTTAGCAGGATAATGCTGATTAGACAATATCTTAGAAAGTTGTTTCTTTTGCTGAAAGCTTAAATAGAAACTATAAAAGTTTCTATGGTTTAAATGAGCTAATACATAAAATCACACACATCATATGTGTGTGTGGTGTGTGTGTGTGTGTGTGTGTATGCCCTTGTATGGGATACCTTCTTATGAAATATTGGTCATACAGACATTTGCCATTCTTCTTGGTTGACCGCCAAAAATAGTAGAATATAAGAGTATATAGTAAAGTATACCATATTATTACTGAAGTCATTGCACAACTTGATTACAAGATAAAGTGAAATTGAGTAGGAACTAAGCAGGAAGCTCCTTCTCTGATTGCTACCTTTCATAGTGCAGGATACTTTGCATACCGCCAGGTGGAAAAAAGGCATCAAGGTTATACATTATCACCCATCTGTACAGTAATTGAATAATTGTGTAAATAGTTGAATAATTACAGTCCATTATTATACTGAAGTCAAGAAAAAACTTCAGTATTTTTTATTGAATATTAATATTAAAAAAATGAAAGAATATACATATACATATTCTCACTTGCTTGCTCAGGACTCACGCTAGAGCAGTGTTTCTCAACATTCCTAATGCTGTGACCATTCAATATAGTTCCTCATGTTTTGGTGATCCCAAGCATAGGGTTATTTTTGTTGCTATTTCATAACTATAATTTTGCTAGTGTTATGAACCATATTGTAAATATCTGTGTTTTCTGATGGCTTAGGTGATCCTGTGCAAAGGTAATTTTACTCCACCAGGTTGAAAACTATGGGCCTGGCATATAAGACAACCTGCAATCACTTGAATTATCCTACATTAATTAACAACTACGGGAATCACAAGAAAATATGCTCACAGCCCAACCTCTAAAAGATGATTCTTATTTATTTTAATTACAGTTCCATTGTGTATATACTATGGTTTCTGGTTTTGTATTTTTATGAAATTTCTGTGCATGCAAATATGTGTGTCTATTTATCCATATTTGTTTCTTGTGTGTAATCTTTGACTCCATACTTTTGTTTGTTTGTTTTGTCATATTCCTGTTTGGTTTGGTTTTGTCTTATTTATTTTTTATTATATCTTATTTATTTTATTATTCTAAGAATGAAAAAAGAAGGCAGGGATTCAGATGGTAAGGAAAGTAGGTGGGATGGATCTGAGAGGTGTTGGAAGACAGGAAACCATAATCAGATACGCTGTATTAAAAAGAATCTATTTTCAGTAATAAAAATTACCAAAAACCAAAGGCTAGATTCTAATAATTTTCTGAGGCTCCTTTTAAAAAAGAAAAGAGAGAGGAATTAACTCTCACTAAAATAGCACTTAATTGTAAGAACAACAACAACAACAACAACAACAACAAAATGCTTTCCAACAAATGGTTATGGACTAATGATGTAAATATATATAAATAACAATAAATTTTGAACTATCACCTAATACTAGGCAAAATAATAAATATTTGATGTTTCATACTTAAACTTAAATGCCAAATTTCCAAATGGTTCAAGAACAAAATATAAAAAAAATTATTTTTACAGTCTATGTTTCAGTAAAAGATTTACTAAACCATATTGAATAATTGATAAAATAACTATACCAAATCTTAAACTTCAGGAGTGAAATTACAGTACTGTGGACCTGAATTCATTCACCACAGTACAATTAATTAATTAAAGATAGGTAGAAAGAGAGAGATAGAGAGATAGATGAAAGTAGGTAGGTTTTGGGGGATCTTTTTGTTATTTGGTTTTTTTTTTTTTTTTTTTTTTGGTTTTTCGAGACATGGTTTCCCTGTGTAGCCCTGGCTGTCCTGGAACTCACTCTGTAGACCAGGCTGGCCTCAAACTCAGAAATCTACCTGCCTCTGCCTCCCAAGTGCTGGGATTAAAGGTGTACACCACCACTGCCCGGCGATAGGTAGGTAGGTATGTATGTAGGTTGGTAGGAAGACACACAGACAGGTAGGCAGGCTGACTGGCAGAGAAACAAATAAATCTTTGGCAGATGAGTCCTCCTTTACCCAAGGGCATGATAGTACTAAAAACCCCAGGTAAGACACTATTCACAACCCAATAATACTCCTTAGAGCTCAGTAATCATCAACTGCACCTTTTCACTGAGTTCAATACCCTGCCTACAACTCTTGCAGAAAATTCATACTGTAGCAGAGACCAAGCTGGTACTAGAAACCCATGAGAAAAAGTTAATATGCTGAACCCCAGAGGCCAAATCAGTATCACAAACCCCAGAGGACAAACCAGCTTCCAGAACCTCAAAATTCCAGAGGCACTGTAGGCTCCCAAAACCCCAGAGGTCAAGCACAACACCAAATATGAACAATAACTGTCCACAAATCCATTCTTACAGAAGGTATTAGAAGGAAAAGTCCAATGCGAAAATGTTAAATATACCCCTCCCCCCCCAAAAAACACCATAAAGCAGAAAATAAATAATTTCATACTATCAAAACCAAAAAAAGGGAAGAACACAAGCACACACACAGACATACACACACCACACCACCATCACCACCACCACCACCACCAACAACAACAACAACAGGAATTAACTTCAATGTATCTCAATTACTCAATAACAAAAGTAATAGAATGGATGAAAAAACAGTATACATCCTTCTACAACATACAAGAAACATACCTCAACAACACAGACAGATATTACTTCAGAGTAAAGGATTAGAAAAAGATCTTCCAAACTAATGAATCCAAAAAGCATGATGATAAAGCCATTCTAATATCTACCAAGTTGGCTTCAAATCAAAATCAATTAAAATAAGATAGAGACCACTTCCTACTCATCAAAGAAAACAATCCACCATGATAATCCACCAGTTCTGAACATCTATACCACAAATGCAAGGGCATTCAGATTTGCAAAAGAATCAGATTTGAGGTTGTAAAACCTCAAATCATACATTGAACCCCTCACATTAATAGTGGGAGACTTCAACACCCAACTCTAAACAATCAAAAGGTCATCCAGACAGAAACTAAACCGAGAATGATGGAACTAAGAGACTTTGTGTCGAAAATGAACCTACCAGATATCTACAGAACATTTCATCCAAACACAAAATAATATACCTTCTTCTCAGCACCTCATGGGACTTTCTCTAAAACTGACCATGTATTCTATCACAAGCAAATTTCAACATACAAAAAAAAAAAAAAAATGAAATTAGCACATATATCTTAGCAGGCCACCATGGATTAAAGTTGGATTCAACAATAGAAACAATATAAAGCCTACAAATACATAGAAACTAAACAAGTCTCTACTGAATGACCACTAGATCCAGGCAAAAATAAAGATGTTAATGCCTTCCTAGAATTCAATGTTAAAGACTGCACAAAATATCCAAACTTATGGGATACAATAAATGCAGTACTAAGAGGAAAGTTCATAGCACTAAGTGCCTTCATGAAGAAATTGGAGAGATATCATACTAGAAATATAGCAGTACCCCTAATAGTCCTGGAGGAAAAAGAAGCAAATATACTCTAGAGGAGTGGACATCAGGTAATAATCAAACTGACCAATGAGATCAATAAAATAGAAATAACGAAAATTATACAAAGAATCAATGAAACAATGAGTTGGTTTCTTGAGAAAACCAACAATAGACACAAACTCTTATCCAAACAACCTAAAAGGCAGGGTGAGAATATCAAAATTAACAACAAACAACAAGAAAATACAAATAATTATTGCATCATAGTTTTAAAATCTTGCACTCTACAAAATTTAGAAATATAAAAGAAATGGAGAATTTCCATGAAAGATCTTACTTGTCAAAATTAAATTGAGAAGAAATGAACAATTTATAATGATTTATAACCCCTATGAAAATAGAAGCAGTTATTAAAGGCCTCCAAAATAAAAATAAATAAATATTTTTTTTTAAAAAAAGCCCAGGCCAAATGATTTTAGCTCAGAATTCTACTATACTTAAAAATAAAAACTAATACAAACACTCCTGAAATTATTCCATAAAACAGCAATAGACGGAACATTGCCAAATTCATTTTATGAGGCCACAGTCACTCTGATACCCAAACCTCACAAAGACCCAACAAATAAAAATAATTACAGACCAATCTCTTTCATAAACATTGATGCAAAAATATTCTATAAAATACTCACCAACCAGATCCAAGAATGTATCAAAAATATGATCCACCATGATCAAATAGACTTCATTTCAGAGATATATTCAACATAAGAAACTCTGTTAATGTAATCCATCGTATAAACAAACTGAAAGAAAAAAACTGATCATCTCATTAAATAGATTTAAAAAAAAAATACTTCGACAAAATCTTGTACTGTAGGAACAACATATAACACATAGGACCTCATGAAAGTGAATATTTTCTGTAGGGCAAAGGACATTGTCAACACTACAAACTGGAAGCCTACAGAATGGGAAGGGCAACATATACCTGACAGACAGCTAATTTCCAAAATATATAAAGAATTCAAGAACTAGACATAAACAACTCAAATAATGTAATTAAAAATGGGGTACAGATCTAAACAGAATTCTCAACAGAAGAATCTCTAATGGCTAAAAACAAGAAAACAAGAAAAGACTCAGCACCTCATGGTACCATCTCCAAAACTGACCATATAATTGGTCATAAAACAGGCCTCAACAGATACGAGAAGATTAAAATAATCCCATGCTTCCTATCAGAACACCATGGACTAAGGCTGGTCTTAAATAACAACAAAAGCAACAGAAAGCTCACATTCATATGTGTAGCATGAAAATTAAAAAGGCACTGTCCCACACTATTGCTAGCTACTTTTTGGCCCCGGGCAGTTTCCCTGGCCAGGCATCAGCTGTCAGCTTCCATTCTCCAGCTCTCTGACTCAGAGCTCTGAAATCTCTCCACCAGGCTGCTAAATTCCCATGGCAGGTCACTGCCACACCAGCCCTACACTTCCAAATTCCCTCGGCATTTTAGGGTATACTTCTTGCAAACGCATGCTTTGCCACCATTCCTTTCTCTCTGGAACCCAACTGAGTCGCAGAATGAAGGAAAACACCACAGAAACTACTAGTTCATAAGCAAAAGAAAACTTAATCACTGGGTGTAGCAACTATTGTCCTAATTTTATAAGCTATACTAAATGTAACTCCTCTGGTGGCAAATCCTGTCTGATCTGCCATCTAAAGCTACATATTGTCCTCCAAGCTATCCCTGTCCAAATGCAAGTCTCTAGTTCCAGTCTACCCTCTTCCTCTCACTGACCAGGAAGTCCAGCCTACTCCTCACCCAGTGATTGATCCCTTGAAATCTTTATTCATAAGGGAAAGGTTCTGCCACACACATGGAAGCTGAACAATGCCCTACTCAATGATAACTTGGTCAAAGAAGAAATAAAGAAAGAAATTAAAGACTTCCTAAAATTTAATGAAAATGAAGGTACAAAATATCCAAAATTATGGGACACAATGAAAGCAGTGATAAGAAGAAAATTCATAGCTCTGAGTGTCTCCAAAAAGAAACTGGAGAAAGCATACATTAGCAGCTTAACAGCACACCTGAAAGCTCTAGAACAAAGAGAAGCAAATACATCCAAGAGGAGTAGACAGCAGGAAATAATCAAACTCAGGGCTGAAAACAACCAAGTAGAAATAAAAAGAGCTATACAAATAATCAACAAAACCAGGAGCACTTTCTTTGAGAAAATCAACAAGATAGATAAGCCATTAGCCAGACTAACCAGAGGGCCCAATACCAAATTAACAAAATCAGAAAAGAAAAGAGAAACATAACAACAGAAACCAGCAAAATTTAAAAAATCACCAGATGCTACTACAAAGGTCTATATTCAACAAAACTAGAAAATCTGGATGAAATGGACAAGTTTCTAGACAGATACCAGGTACCAAATATAAATCAGGATCAGATAAACCAGCTAAACAGTCTCATAACCCCTAAAGAAATAGACACAGTCATTAAAAGTCTCCCAAACAACAAAAGCCCAGCACTAGAAGGGTTTACTGGATAATTCTGTCAGATCTTGAGAGAAGACCAATACTGTTCAAACTATTCCACAAAATAGAAACAGAAGGAACACTAGCCAATTTGTTCTATGAAGCCACAATTACGCTAATACCTAAACCACACAAAGAAAGAGAATTCAGACCACTTTCCCTTATGAATATAAATGCAAAAATACTCAATAAAATTCTCGAAAACTGAATCCAAGAACACATCAAAACGATCATCCATCCTGATCAAGTAGGCTTCATCCTAGGGATTCAGGTTGAATATACAGAAATCCATCAGCATAATCCACTATGTAAACAAACTCAAAGAGAAAAAACACATGATCATCTCATTAGATGCTGAGAAAGCATTTGACAAAATTCAATACCTTTTCATGGTAAAAGTCTTGGAAAGGTCAGGAATTCAAGGCCCATACATGAATATAGTAAAAGCAATATACAGCAAACCAGTAGCCAACATCAAACTAAATGGAGAGAAACCTGAAGCAATCCCACTAAAATCAGGCACTAGACAAGACTGCCCACTTTCTCCCTACTTTTTCAATATAGTACTAGAAGTCCTAGCCAGAGCAATTAGACAACCAAAGAAGGTCAAAGGGATACAAATTTGAAAGGAAGACATTAAAATATCACTATTTGCAGATGATATGTTAGTATACTTATGTGACCCCAAAATTTCATCAGAGAACACTTACACCTAAAAAACACCTTCAGCAAAGTGGCTGGATATAAAATTACCTCAAACAAATCAGTAGCCCTCCTCTACTCAAAGGATAAACAGGCTGAGAAAGACATTAGGGAAACGACACCCTTTACAATATTCACAAATAAAATAAAATATTTTTGTGTGAAACTAACCAAGCAAGTGAAAGATCTGTATGACAAGAACTTCAAGTCTCTGAAGAAAGAAATCAAAGAAGATCTCAGAAGATGGAAAGATCTCCTGTGCTCTTGGATTGACAGGTTTATTATAATAAAAATGGTCATCTTCCCAAAAGCAATCTATAGATTCAATGAAATCCCCATCAAAATTCCAAATCAATTCTTCCTAGACTTAGCAAGGGCAATTTGCAAATTCATTTGGAATAACAAGAAACCCAGGGTATTGAAATCTATTCTCAACAATAAAAGAACTTCTAGGAAAAATCAAGATCCCAGACCTCAAGCTGTATTAAAGAGCAGTAGTGATAAAACAGCATACTACTGATACATAGATAGGTAGGTAGATCAATGGAATAGAATCAAAGAACCAGAAATGACGCCACACATCTAAGGAGCTAAAAACATCCTGTGGAAAAAAGACAGCATTTTCAACAAACGGTGCTGGTTCAACTGGCAGTCAGCATGTAGAAGAATGCAAATTGAACCATTCCTATCTCCCTGTACAAAGCTAAAGTCCAAGTGTATCAGGGACTTCCTCATAAAACCAGATACACTGGATCTAATAGAAGAAAAAGTGGGGAAAACGACTTTAACACATGGGCACAGGGCAAAATTTCCTGAAAAGAACACAAAAGGCTTATGCTCTAAGATCAACAATCGACAAATGGGACCTCATAAAATTGCAAAGCTTCTGTAAGGAAAAGGAAACTGCCAATAGGACAAAATGGCACCTAACAGATTGGGAAAAGTCTTTAACAATCCTAGATCTGAGAGAGGGCTGTACTGGCTAGTTTTGTGTGTCAACTTGACACAAGCTGGAGTTATCACAGAGAAAGGAGTTTCAGTTAAGAAAATGTCTCCATGAGATCCAATGGTAAGGTATTTTCTCAATTAGTGATCAAAGGGAGAGGGCCCCTTGTGAGTGGTACCATCTGTGGGCTGGTAGTCTTGTGTTCTATAAGAAAGCCAGCTGAGCAAACCAGGAGAAACAAGCAAGCCAGTAAGCAGCATTGCTCCATGGCCTCTGCATCGGCTCCTGATCCCTGACCTGCTTGAGTTCCAGTCCTGACTTCCTTTCATGATGAACAGCAACATGGAAGTGTAAGCTCAATAAACCCTTTCCTCCCCAGCTTGCATCTTGGTCATGATGGTTGTGCAGGAATAGAAACCCTAAGACAAATTGGTACCAGCGTTATGGTACCAATAACGCTGGTTATTGCAATATTGCAATAACCAGCGTTATTCCTGTGATAACCTGACCATGTTTTGGGGAGGACTTTGGAAGGACTTTGGAACTTTGGACTAGAAGATCCATTCAGTATTCATAACTTTGTGGGATGTTGTATAGGAGCTTGGGAGACAATGTTGAGAACAATGCAGAAGATGGAGGCCTGGCTTGTGAAATTTCAGAGGGAAGAATAAGGACTCTTATCAGGGCTATTGCTAGTTTGATTTAAGATTCTGTGGTTTTGGTTAGCTGGAGCTGAAGAAATCAGCTGTGATTAACGGTACTGGTTTTGAAAGGCATGAAGGAGTCATGAAGAGCAGCTGAGGCCTGGGCACTGTGAGAGGCCGTGGAAGGCCATTGGTGAAGGTGCAGCCTCAGTTGGAATTGACAGTCCAGGATTGGAGGAGTCATGCAAAGAAGTTGAGGCTTGGCACCATGGTAAAGCCTAGTTGCAGTGGAAGACAGCAGTGTTTTGGAAATGCCAGTACCATGAGATGACCACCAAGAACAGCAGCAGCAGTGCAGTACAGGCATCTGGAGCCATGTGTGCTACAAAGGGCAAAGCTGGGGAAGTGACTCAAGTCCTTGGAGGAATCGAGAAGATCGTGAGTGGATCCCAGACACTGGACAGTTAGACTTTGATTTTGATTGTGACACTGCCCTGATATTTTTCTCTCTTGAAGAAAGAAGGTAGTTTAGTGGAGCCCACAGTTAAGAGACTTTGAATTTTTAAAAGACTTTGAATTTTAAAGAGATTGGATGTTTAAAAGGGACGAAACTGTTAATATGTAAGAATTTGCAAAGACTGTGGGACTTTTAAAGTTGTTTAGATCTTGGGGATGAATAAGGAAGTAAGGGTCGAGGCTTATTGGTGATGTGTTTGTGTGTCAAGTTGACAAGGGGTCAGTTGTACTGGCTAGTTTTGTGTGTCAACTTGACACAAGCTGGAGTTTTCACAGAGAAAGGAGTTTCAGTTGAGAAAATGCCTCCATGAGATCCAGTGGTAAGGTATTTTCTCAATTAGTGATCAAAGGAGGATGGTGCATTGTGGGTCTTGCCATCCCTGGGCTAGTAGTCTTGGCTTCTATATGAGAGCAAGCTGAGCAAGCCAGGAGAAGCAAGCCAGTAAAATACATCCTTACATGAGCTGGCCATCTCCTACAACCAGGCAAGATTTCCAACTGGAGGATTGGGATGCCAACACAGGCACAAAACCCTTGACCTACAACTTGTCCTGCCTAATAAAGGAGTTGTCAACTACTGACTAGTCCAGCTGGAGACACATGTCACAAGAAGTACCCCATCCCTGACAGTGCCTTGAGACCCAGGACTCAGAGGCTAGATAGCCCAGAGACCCAGGATATCACCAAAGGTGACTGTTCCACCACCCTAAAAAGTCAACGAAATAATTCTTAATGGTATCTACTATACTCAGTGATTTGTGCCTAGCAAAACTGTCACCAGAGAGGCTTTATCCAGCAACTGATAGAATAAACTAACCTGGGTTCATACTCCCTCACAGAGACTGAATCACCAAGCAGGAAGCCACCATGAGATTGACCTAGGCCCTCTGCATATATGTTATAGTTGTGTAGCTTGATCTTTTTGTAGGACTCCTACCAGTAGGAGCAGGGACTGACTCTTTTGCCTGCTTTTTGGACTCTTTTTCTCATACTGGTTTGCTTTGATGTGACTCCAGGTGCCTAGTCTTACTGTAAATTGATAAGCCATGTTTTGTTGATATCCATTTTCAATTACAGTCATTAATAGAAATTTACAAGGATCTTTTTTGTATGAATTACCTATGGCTGCTTTCCTAGTACTTTAATAAGTGGCTAGACCAAGGGGTATGTAAAATTAAAATATTCATTTTTGTCTGATTTTTCTCAAAGACATTTGCCAAAACCTATTCTCAAATAATTAACAGTTTACATTCATATTAGTAAGCAAGTTCTCTGATGTTCCTCTTTGATCATTAGCATTCTACAATGTTTGATCATAATGAAGAGAAATCAGCTAAGTGACTACCTTATCATTTTACTATTTTTAGACATAAGAAACAGTGGTCTGGTACAATAACACCAATTCATATCAACAATATGAAGAGTGTACACTTTTGCCTAACAACTGTGAAATATTTTGCCACTTCAAAATCATTATTTCAAGGTTGATAGTAAAAACAACCTCAAAGTTTGTTGTGAACTTTTAAGTTTGGAAGCTTCAGTCAGTCTTCTAAGTTAATGTTTTCCTTCACACTCATCTACACTATTATTAGCAAGTATTCTATCACCTTCTGAAGCAAAGGCAGTATTCTAAACAGGATTATTAGGTAACATACTTTTTAAATACAATGATCTGCTTATTACCATTAAGACAAGGAAATTACTGTTGCAGACACTCATTGCTTAAAACTCTAATTGCAGACATCCTGAATGATCTGTTTAGGAAAATTACCTTTAGAATATTTAAAGACTACTTTGAGATACAGAAATTACAGATAGACAACTTTTTTTTTTTCCTAGAGAACTAGTCAATTTTCGATAATTACAGCTTGATCAACAGTTCAAAATAAGAGGTTGCTACATTAAATTTAAAGACAAGCATGTTTCATTCTTAATGTTTGTTTAATAACAGCTCAGGCATGTGTCTGACAGAACTTCACTCAGCATGTAACTGTAGAAGTACTCGACAACTTTCATTAGTAAACAATTCTGTGAGTGAATTAAGAAATATGGAAGTAACTAGGAATAAAATCAAATTTTGGTTGTTTTATAAAAGACCTATTTTGAAACAGTTTTTATTTTATATTTTAACCCTTGGTACATCAACATCTTGATGAGTAGTGACATACTTCTCATCTCTGCCATGACCTACATAGTGTTCATTCCTCGGTGATATGCCATGTAGTGACTAACATTAATTAAACTTTCTTTAAAATATATGCAGTCTCTCCCATTAATCTATAATTAACGTGTAACTTTTCTTATGAAAAGTAAACAAATGGCTGTTTATTCCAGAAAGACATCAACAAGAGACTGAAGAAAATGTTGACCAAGTTTAGTTTAGAAAACCAGTGAATTTACTGGTTTTACTTGCAAGAAAATGGATAATCCAAAGGCAGCATCAACACTTTAAAAGCCGACTTTGAGCCTCCTGTACAGCTTGACCAAACAGGGGATCTCTTTTACTTAGCAGGTGCTGTTTATATGACTTAGGAGAGTTGCTATGTAAAGCCACTAAAGTTCAGGAGTTTCCTATACCTTGTAAGTTTCTTGTAATTGAGTAAATATTAGGTTTTAACAACCTCCTTCCCATCTCCAGGGAGAAAGGTTTTGATTTGGAGGAAATAGCTACACGACAATAACTATCTTAAGGCCAGGTTTGCATTATGAACAACCTATGGTGATATCCAGTATCTAATTTTGTATCACAAAACATCCATTCTTTTTTCAATATTTATTTATTTATTTATTATATGTAAGTACACTGTAAATGTCTTCAGACACGTTTTCTTCTCTCTCTGGCCCCACTTGCTTTGGCCCTGCTCGCTCCAGCCCCGCTAGCTGTAGCTGTCTTCAGACACCCCTGAAAAGGGCATCAGATCTCAATATGGATGTTTGAGAGCTATCATGTGTTTGCTGGGATTTGCACTCAGGACCTTCAGTGCTCTTAACCGCTGAGCCAGCTCTCCAGCCCCCATTATTTTTTTAATAAATTAAAGAATCTCATCTGGAATGAGGTGGTTTGATATAGAGAGATTGGTGTGGCCTGGAAAGGTTACCTCCAGGCCATCCTGTACCTTGGTAAGGAGGAGACGTTCACTAAGTCCAAGACAAGGAAATATTTTCCAAAAAAAAACAAAAATAAAGTACACAAACACAACATTGCAACTGGAGAAATTGTTTGCTGCATCATCTTAAAGTTCAAACTCTTGAAGAAACAGAGAAAATGGACAGATGCTTTCACTCAATCTTGAGAGTCTGGAATGAAGTATTTGCAAGAACAGCAAAATTAAATATGGATGTAAGAGCAGACTTTAATCTGCTTTGATCGATATCCTCTTTAAAAGAAAGAAGTGTACACACAAGATATGCAAAAAGAGTAACATGTGACAAGGGAAAGGTACACAGGAAGACAGCCATAAGTCAGGAAGGAAATGCATTTAAATGTCTCTTCTGGCAGTAAAGGAACATCAAGAATCACTAGCAAATAGCCAAATATAAGTCCAGCCAAGAAAGCCTACGTTTTGTGTAGGTTAGCATGGTCCATGACCCTGACACTTTCATTGGAACTTTTAGACTCCAGAAGAGTGAGGAAATCAATTTCTGATAGTTTTAGCAACCAAGCTCACGTTACTTTTGTCTAAAAACAATAAACTCTAATAGATTTATTATTCACTGGCTGCGAGCAGCCATAGCTCTATCATTTCCAGAAAAAATCACTTATTCTACATGAATGTCTGACATTGAGGGTAGTCCTCTGGCTTCACTTTCACCTTTAACTCACTTCCTCACTTCTTTCCTTTCCTTTTCTTTTCTTTTTCTTCCTTTTATTCTTTCCTGATTTCTTTTTTTCTTTTTTACTTTGGCTGCCATCATTAAAACCTTAAATATGAATTCCCACCTTAGACTCCTCTTAGAGAATCTACCCTAGGACAGTGCCTATGATGCTAAACCTTCTGCATACTTAAAAAAAAAAAAAACTGCTCTTAAGGAAATCTTGCATGAATAGGTCTTTCCACCTATTTAACTCTACTATTATAGTCAAAAAGCAGGTGTTGACAATACCTACAAAAAGAATATGTCTGTTATCTAATTTTGGAAGCTAAATGAGTAGTATAAATTATTTTCCCTGCAATTTTCTTAGTGAGCCAAGCTAATTATATACTTTGTTTTCACTTTTTTTCTAGCTCATAGTACAACCATACTTAATGTAACTATCAGGTGCATCTTATTCTACAGTCTCTTTCTCAGCCTTTAAAGGCATACTGTGCTGGTCCACTGTCTGATCTATAGTTGTGAGTATCATCTTATCTTCAGGTATTGAAGTCTGTGCCCATTAGCTCTTGATGTAAAAAAGACCACTACAAATTTAGCAGTTTTCCCAACTCTTTCATTATGTGCCTGGAAATTTGTCCAGAATAAATTCAATTAGGGAAATATATGGAAACTCTGGTCTTTCAGACTATTCAGGTGCTTATACAAAATGACCAAATACTGTCAGGAAGAGACTACCTGGTGCATGGATCAGTGGCTTTGTGGTATAGCTTGAATCTTTCTTCTTGTATTATAATTCTTAAATATAGTACTTAAGGGTAAGAAAAAGAGATTCAAATGTGAATTGCCAGGTAGAACACGCTCCTTTTACAAAAGTTGTGTAACCTTATTCTGCTTAACTTTCTGTTTCATCAGTTCAAATAATTTTATGGTTTGAAGTTATGAAGAATTGTAATTAAAATCCAATAAAAATACCCATAATTCTTTATGATTTCTGGTACCATTTATGCATAAGTATGCAAGAATATTTCCCAATATAACTGATGAGGCATTTTTAATATGGCAGTAAAAAAAGATGCAATACTAAAAAATATTAGACATTTTCTCCCTCTCATTTACATTCTTTATTAGTTCTGATATATTCTGTGTACTGTGTATAAAATAAAATGTTTAATGTGATTGGTTAAAAAATATTGGCATTCATTTGAAAATGTTTATAATTAAGGTAATTAAATGTTGAACATCTTCCAAAATATTTTCTCCCCTTTGGCTGCAAAAGCTCATATTGGAAAGAAGCACTGCAATTAGCACTGAGATCACACAGTCCTGCTCCATCCTCACACCTTAGTGAGCAAAAGGAGGTGGCCTCTTAAAGCTGTACAACTTTGGGGAAGATTTCTTGGGTCACTTCGTACTTTAATTACATAGTTTATTCATCCTTCTTATTAAAAAGATAACATTGCAAGAAAATTATAATACAAAATAGACAGTCATAACACATCCTTTTTGTTTCTGTGGTGAAATTTATCTTGTTTGTAAGTATATAAAATATATTGCAAATTTTATTAATGAGTTTGAAAAGGATATACATATCTTTTTTGATTGTCAACTGAAAATTAATTTAGAATCTGTTACTTTAATATTTGTGCCATTTGTTAGTCATAAAATATCTCCAATTTGATGAAAGTTTTTAAATATACAGAAGACTATTTTCTCATTTTCAAAAATTACTAGTTACTAATGAATACAAAAATTATGCATATTTCAAGAAATAATAACTTTTTGGCTGATTGGACTTTAAAATATTCAAATTTGATTTATTGACTATTTTAAGCAGTGAGTTTTAAAACAATATTGTGTGAATATATCTATAGTCAAATGAACATAAAGTGCCAAATATATTTTGTTGATTTAGTTATCTACATATTATAGAAGGAAAAAAGTTTACCTGCCTTATATTTTCACTTGTGTCATGTTTTGCTCTTTGGAGATTATTGTAATCATTGCTTAAAGTCTTCTTGTATAAAATAAATAATGCCTAGTACTTTATATAGATACTTTAAATTTCTCTTTGAATTATATTTTTACTGGGACTTGTTTAAACAGAATTGGAATAATTCAATATAATGAAAGTGCATTAAAAATTTAAATGTCATGTTTACTTTTATTTTCAAGATTAGTATACTTTTCTATCCAATATGGAGAGATTTTAAAAATCTTCAGCATTACTATAGAAGGTGTAATTAACATTTTTTAATAAACTTGTAAATCTAAAATGTGGAATGCAAGTCTATGCAAAAACAGTAGACCACCCTCAGGAAGTTGCCTGCTAGCCTTGAGCACATCCTAGATGGCTCCTGATAGTAATGTACACAGAGAGAGGGTGTTAGGAAAGTGAGTAACTTGTTGTGAGGACAGAGTTTCATAGAGGTATCACTTTCTTTGTTTTGAAACTAGGCGGAGATTGTGACATCAAGAAGAAAGAACACTGATAAATGTCAGAGAAGCGCGGTACAGAAAGAATGGTTGCCTTTGAAATAGATGGTCAATTTGACACAAAAGAAGGAACTGTGTAAAATAATTTTTTCTGTAGCGTAGTTACTATGGTCATCCACTCACCTTGTCCTACAGTTTGAACCTTTATGTTTTCAGATATTAAAAGCGTTCATATCATTGTCCAGGGGGATCTAGCTTTCTCATGTTTAGCCTTAACACTTGTCTGTGTTATTTTCCCTTCTGTTTTTCAGGTTCTTTAAAGTATTAAAGTGTATTTTACTTTAGATATTTACAGTTTCTACCAAATTCCCTGTGATCCCTTAAGAACAGGGAGGAGAAGGAAGAAGAAAAGGGAGAATAGAAGGGTGGAGGGGAAACAGGGAAAGGGATAAAGCATAGGGAAAGGGTGGGAGAAAGTAGGAGCCTCACAGAACAATGCAGGTAAGGAAACGTTATGTACACATTGCATCTGGAATTGGCTCCAACTCCTACCTCTATAATCTCTAGGTTTCAAGCATCAATCATACCTACTTTCCCCCAGGTAATCATGCTTCCTAGAAAGGTCATAAAGTAAAAATTAAAGGCAAATTCATGTTCCATTTTAAAATGTTTCTAAAGTTTTGCCCTCAATTTAAAAATAGGAGGTTTTGCTTTCCTCTTAAAAATTATAGAAAAAGTAGCTGAATTTTTTGTTCTCCTCAGGTCCCATCAGTCTATTCCCCAGATATATAGCCAGAGATGCTTAAAGGTGAGTACAATGCTAATCAGTTATTTTATCTCTGACAGTAGAAACTTATATCTAGTGGAAATAACGTTTCATTTATCATCTGTTGTTTCATTAACAGAAGTGACCTCTACTACACTGTCTCCTACCATTCTCCCATTGGACTACATTCAGAAAAAGTGAAAAGAGGGAGAAATAAATGATATTTGCTTTTGAGTTTCTGAAACTGAAATACCTGGTGCAAGATAGGTTGAAAGAGGAAGGATCTGGAATTGTAAATGATATTGAATTGCAAAAGACAGGTTTATGATGATAGCTGTGCTACATAAATAAATAAGGTTTTCTCAACAGTGATTCATACACTCTTCCATGTTCATAATCTGTACATTTTTAAATAGTACTATAGAATATTATTAAAATGTTATTAAATAGTATAATAGAATTATATAAAGTGAATCATAAAGAATATAATAGTAACAAATAATATAGACTTTAATGAGACAGATTTCTGTTGTTAATTCAAGAAAAGTTCCTGTGTGAAGGAGTCCTCTCACAATAAACATAGTCTGCTTGCCTTATCTGATGAGAGGTATGTTCTTTCATATATTAATGTTTTACATTCTACTTTATTTTATTTTTGTGTAGGTATGGGTATCTGTGAGTGTGTGTTACATATATTAGTGTCCCCAAGGAGATCAGAATATGGCATTTGATACCCTGGAGATGGATTTTCAGGCATTTATGAGCATCCTAATGTTGGTACTGGGAATTGAGCCTGCTTTATTTTCGCGTCTTGTTTTGTCTTTTCTTTAAGACAGTCACTCTGTAACCCAGTATAGAACGAAGCTTAGTATGTAGCCCAGGCTTCCCACAACCTCACAAGTAATAATCTTCTTGTATCTGTCTCCAAAGTGCTGAGATTCAAAGCACAAACTACCTTACCTGGTGTCTTCTATAAGCAAATCTCACAGAACACACATTTGTAAAGTAGTAATAATGTACAAGGAAGGAGAGATTTAGGGAATTCAGGTAAATATTCTATAACAGAACATTCTCCTTGGCAAACAATTATCAGGCCCATAATATTGACAGTTCAGTATGAACAAACCTAACTGTATGACCTCATTTATATGGAACTAAGTGAGCTCTTTCTCCCCTGAGAAAAGACAGGTACCAGAGCTCTGGCACTCAGAGGCAATTGATACATAATTTAAAACTGTGCTAGTAAAAATAATACATGAATTGGATGTTTCACATTGCATGTGCATATAAAATCACTATATAAAATCTATAAACACATAAAATTAAAATTATTACTAAATTATAGGTAATTCAATGTTTTGTCTTAAATTATGCTTCTGCCCAATAGGAATGTACAATGGTAAGACTCTTTAAAAGATACTCAGAATGATGTCTTTTATTCCATGTAAATTATGCCTTATTGAAAAAGATTTTATAAACCAATTCATAAGCTCATGCATTCAGGATAAGGTATTTGATTAAATTCAAATGCACATCTTATTAAATCACTATTTCCAGTAAATATTCATTGAATGTGTTTGTGTAGGATAGCTAGATTTCGGTAATCAAAACTTTAAAACTTTCTTTCCAAGAGTTCATATGCTAGTTGTACATAAGCCTTTTTATAGTTGTGTATGTGTGCATTAATTAATACGTTCTCATCCATTCCATTCTGCCCTTAAATGTGCTATACAGCACAGAATGACCTTGAACTTCTGTCTCCAACCAATTGGAGCTGGGATCTCAAGGGTGGACCATCATGCCAATGCATGCACAGCTGATGGTTGGACTCATGGTTTCTAATAAGCACTCTACCGAATGAACTGCATCCGTACCTCTCACTTTTTCTATTTTATATCTATACTATGTATTTGAATGTTGCAGTAAATCTCCAACCCCAATAAGCCCATGCAAAACCACACAACTCAGTTACAATATTTATAAGCGGCACGCCTAGATTGGGCACCTTTACCACCACACTACTCTATTCCCCAGCTAGGAGATCCCTTGCTACTTGCAGCTTCTCCAGGCCATGTGGTTCTGCTCTATCTTCCTTCTACCTCCTCTTCCACCATCCTTTTCCTGTCTCCTTCCCTCTCTTTCCCCACTCTCTAAATCCTCCAGCTCCACTTTTCCTTTCCAATGCCCAATCACAGGTTATAGCCTTTATTTGACCAGTTAAAATGAAGAGAAGGTTCATATAAAATATCCAGAGTATATGATTCACTCCTTGTCAGGGCAGCCTATCTTAAGAAAGAAGAATTAACATCAGAATACAAACAGCACAGGGAAATTTGCAACATTCCCCCCCTTTTGTCCAATTAAAAGTCTTCTGTTTTAATATATAAATTAAGCACAACTCTTATAATTATGTAAATTATAAAGTGTAAGATATACTTAACACCCAGTCCATCACATTTGTCAATTAGATAAACTACTCTGCCACCCTTCCTTAACTTACAGAATAATGATTCTATTCCTAGATTATGTTTAGATTTTAGCCTTTAGTGCCATCTGAAAGCCATGTCTTCCACTCAATAACATCTCTCTCAATATTAAACAACTTGAATTTGAATATTGTCTTAGTTAAGGTTTTACTGCTGTGAACAGACACTATGACCAAGGCAAGTCTTATAAAAGACAACTATTAATTAAGGGTGTCTTACAGGTTCAGAGATTCAGTCCAATATCATCAAGGCAGGAACAGCAGCATCCAGGCAGACATGGTACAGGAGGAGCTGAGAGTTCTACATCTTCATCTGAAGGCTGCTAGCAGAATACTGACTTCCAGGTGGCTAGCATGAGAGTCATAAAGCCCACACTCACAGTGACACACCTATTCCAACAAGGACATATCTACTCCAACAGGGTCACATCTTCTAATGGTACCACTCTCTGGGCTGAGCATATATGAACTTTAACAATTATAAAACTAAAATTAGTCTTTAACCCTGTTAGAGATCTGAGAATGACTTAAGCATTATCTGGGTATATAAGAAGCACAAAGCATAGATTCTCAAACTTAAACAATTTTAGAGACAGCTGACTACCTGGACAGCCCCCTAGTTCCTCTTTAAAATATCAGTCTTCAGCCTTCTGGCCCAGGATCATCTGTTAGACTTTCGCAAAGCAGAATTATTAAAGACTGTTTATTCTGTCTTGGCAGACCCAGTAGTCAACTATTCTATATAATATGTTCTTTTCCTGGAAAGTATTCGTTGATAGACAAAATAGGCAATTTCTGTCCAGTGGATATCTTGTGGCAATATGCAGCCATGCCTGGGGGTGAAAATGCTAAATTTCTTCTTTGAACCAAGAATGGGGTGCTGTCCGGAGCAGACATGTCTCATTATCAAATAATTAAATAACATTAAATGTCATTGTATATATGTGAACTGTTAAACCTTGACTATTTTTAACTATTTCTAATTGAAATATATCAAACACATTCTTTTATAATTAAATCAGAATCTACCATAACCATGAGTTTGTTATTTGGCCCTTAACTTTTATTGTTTAATCATCTAAAAGCAGTTTGAACAGCAACCTTGTTGAACAAAGAAGGCATTAACAAAAGTGTCATATGTGGGAAGGCACAAAAAGGGGACTTTTGTGGAAATACTGGCTACTACAATATTTTAAATTTGAAGATATGTTCATTAATCCTTCATTTCATTAAATCCTTCTTGGCATCTGCAGTAGTGTCTTAGTTTGGTTGGGATGGATCCCCAGGTGGTGCAGTCTCTGGATGACATTTTCTTCAGTCTTGGCTCCTCACATTGTCTCTGTATTTCCTTCCTTGAGTATTTTGTTCCCCATTCTAAGAAGAACTGAATCATCCACACGTTGGTCTTTCTTCTTCTTGAGCTTCATGTGGTCTGAGAATTGTATCTTGGGTATTCTGAGCTTTTGGGCTAATACCCACTTATTAGGGAGTGCATACCATGTGTGTTCTTTTGTGACTGGGTTACCTCACTCAAGATAATATTTTCTAGTTCTATCCAATTGCCTAAGAATTTCATGAACTCGTTGTTTTCATCCTTATTGAGGCTACAGTGTGTTGTTTGAAGTGAGAAACCTCTGGGAAATGTGTAGAAGCTAGAAAATCACCCAGAAAAAGAAATGATTAAGCTTGAAATCTTGTTTCAAGTCCCCACATTTGTATTTTGTTGTGCCAGAAAGAAAATATGAAATCACTGAGGAGATGATGTGTTCAGCCAACACATTTCTGATTTGATCTCAGCTACACAAAAATCCCTAATGGTGGTAGCTGTTTGGGCTATTGAAATCTGGGCATGAGTAGTGTATGCATCCTATAGACCTGCCCCTGAATCCTGCTCGGTGATTTATTTTTTTATTGCCTAGTACATTGGCAGAGTTAGTCTAGAGGGGTGAGTTGAAAAGTCTAAGGAAGCAGAATGTATGCTGTATAGACCATCAAGACTCTGATGTCATCGTGAATGCAATGTCTATGAGTTTAGTTCTAAGCCACTAGATTTTGCAGCTCTTTGTTGCATCAAGTTAAGCTATAATTATCTTGCCTTGCTTAGATCCATAAAGCAACAAGAAAATTTGATACATAACACTGGAACAATTTTTATGTGAGGAAAATATATGATTTATTATTTTATTTGCATGCTAATACAGTTCCAGGAAACATCTGAAGTACAAAACAAAGACACAGACTATAAAACAAGATAAAACACATTTAAAATTCACAAGAAATGTAAAGCAAAGATAAATAAATTAAGAAAGAAGATAGAACCAAAAGTAAAGTACACAAAATATATCCATCTCCCTCTGGAGGTAGATCTCATGCTTGGCTCTAAGCTTTCTAGGAAGCAGTATAAACAGGGAATCATGGTGAAGTTTGTTATTCACAGTACCCATAAGGCAAAAGAAAATCAGATACCCAGGAAAAGCATGTTTGTCTTAATATGAAGACCAGAGAGATATCACTCCTATGGGTCTTCATAAAAACGACACTGTGAAATAGATGAAAGCACATCTTCAGAAAGAAGAAAAAAAGTTACAGTAAACCCAGCAATGACTTTTATAAGTCTGTCATTTATAAAATCCCTTAGTAGAAGGTGGCAGGAATATGGTTGAGTACAATTCACAGACTATGATACAGTTTACAATGCTATTCAATAAAAAAAATGTGAAAAGAACTGGTAATTAAACCTAATCCGATTTGTGTAATAACTTTGTAATTAGTTGGCACGTTTAAAACATCTCTAGTGAATGTAGTAATAATTCACTCCAAGGGCAAAAATGTTCCCTCAAGCATTTCATAAAAGATTAAGAAAATCCTGTTTTCTTAATCTTTTAAATATAAACTGAAAAAACATATACAAAAAACCATTTTTTATATAAATAGGTATATTTTAATGTGCTATAATTGTCAGACTTTTATATCCTATAGCAGAGGGAATCCATCTGGGTTTTTGAACTCTCACCTACACAACATAAATATTATGTTAGCTTAATTAAGCTCAAAATTATAAATCAAAATTTCAGATAATTATTTGTAAAAAATGTTTACAGTCATCATTCCATAAGCAAGAGCTTAGTTTGTCTCTTAAATTAGTACTGTCTTATCTAACGTTTTGTATTCACGCCCAATGGATTTTTAAAATACAGGCAGTCCTAACCCCATAGATGCTACATTTCTGCTACATGTAGGTACCTGTGGGAAAGTTTACTCTGTAAATTGGACATGTATCTTAATTCTTTTGCTATCGTAAAGTACTTTGACATAAACAACTTAAGGAAATGCCAATAGACAAGTCACAGTGGCAGAAGCTTTAAGCAGCTGGTCACATTACCGCTGCTGTCACAACAGAGTAAATTTGCATGTTGATACTCAGTTGACTTTCTTCATTTACACAGTCTGAGAAAGGGATCACCCATACTAGTTGAGTCTTTCCACCTCAATTAACACAGCACTCAAGAATTCATAGCTAGGTTCTACATGTGATATGGTGTTTGCTATTCTGGGCCTAGGTTTAGCTTATTGAGTGTAATATTTTAAATTCCACAATTTTATTTTTCTTTATAACCGAATCAAAATTTCATTGTGAGTTTGTACCACATTTTCATTACTCATCAATCAGTTGATGAACACCTAGACTGATTCTATTTCTTGACTATTTGGAACAGCACATCTATGAAGACAGATGTGCAAGAACTTCTGGAGTAGGATATAAAGTCTTTAAGACAGATGTAGAGAATTAGGAAATTACCTTTATTACTGTTTGTTGTTTATTTTACGTTCTTGTATCCTAAACTATTTTAGCTTCTTGTAAAATCACAAATACCTTAACCTATAAAAATCTTCTTGAGGTAAAACTGCTATTCTAAAGCAACTAGAATTCATTTTATAAGCCCTGAAATAAGTCTGTAGCATATACATTTTTTGAGATTGTAATATAATTACATATTTCCCCCTTGCCTTTCTCCCCACTAATCCTCATTTATATCCTTCCTTGCTCTCTTTCAAATTCATCTCTCTTTTTCATTAATTTTTGTTACATGTACATACATTTAAAAGGACTTCAGGAATGCGACATATTTCAATTTCATTTTTAATTAAATATTTTAATGATGTGATAATTCCTGTCCCCATCAACATCAATTCATTCAAATATTCTTTTAAAAGATATAGATTAATGTTTTCATAAGAAGAGTTCTTATGAAAGAATACAAGCTGTTAAATAAAATATTACTTACAAAATTATCTAAAATGTGAAATCATAAAATTTACAAAGTAAAAAAAAAGAACATAATTATCACGGATACTAAGAAATAAAATAGTTTTTTATTCATTAAGTTTCTGACACATTTCTACACTACAGTTTTCTATGAGATTTGGTTACATGGCTGGGATTACCCTTTCAGATGTCCACCATTTTAACACAGATTTTCCTACAAAAAAACCAGAATAGTTACTTAGTACTTCCATGAGCAATAGAGATACATTTTATTGATGTTTAGCAGACAAAAATGAAAACTAACTTTTATTATCTATCCTGGATAATTACAGCCTCCTTATTCCTTGTTGCAATATTATGCACATTTTGATTGATTTAAAATATGATAAATTGTAGATCAGGTTTCTATCATACATGGATTATCAAATTTCAGGTACTTTGAGCTTTCTTGTCCAGTGACTAATCCTAAATGCCCTTTGAAATGATAAAAAACATTAACTTTTAATCAAAATGTTCATTGTAATATATTATACTTTTACTAACAACCTTTGGTAATATTTTGTGTTAATTTTCCTTCAGGTCTGCTTAAGTAAATATGATCTCAGTTTCTCTAATACACATAACTCAAGGGAAAATGTCTATGGCAGAAAGAAAGCTCCAATAGAGAAAAGGGCATCCATTCATCATATTTTTAAAAAAATCTTGCTTTGAAATTTTTATATTAACATATTATTAACAGGACTCAATTTCTTCCCTTGAGCATTTTAAATGCTCATGGATATAACTAACTATGAAATCTAAGTACCTTTAATTTCCTAGTTATTCTACTTCTTATCGGAATAAAATGATGAATGAAAAAAAGTATCATTTATATACTTACTGCCTGGCTAGTTGTTATGTCAATTTGATAGAAGCTTGGGCCATCTAAGAAGAGGAAATCTTCATTGAGAAAATGCTTCATTACAATGGCTTGTGGTAAGTCTGTAGGACATTTTCTTGATTGATGATTAGTGAGGAAAGGCCAAGCTCACTCTGGGCAGGAGGTCCTGGATTTTATGAAAAGGCAAACTGGGAAAGCCAAAAGGAGCAATCCGGTTATGAGGACCCCACTCTGGCCTCTGCGTCAGCTCCTCCCTGAGATTCTGCGCTGACTTGCCTCAGCGATGTACAATGATATAGAAGTGTAAGCAAAAAAGAAAACAAAAACAAAACAACGAAAAGACCTTTCCTCCCCAAGTTGCTTGTGGTCATCATGTTTTACTACAGCACTAGAAACTCTGCCTAACACATTTATCATGTTTTACACGTAAATAATGCAAGCAGATAAATAATTAAAAAGCACTTCTACATCAGTTTCTTACTTTGGATAAATAATACATTTAGAGGACACCAAACTTTACAGTGTTCTCCACCCTGGTTTGCCTTTGTAGTTTCTGTATTTCCTTCTTGAGAAAATGTCAGGAGTTGTTTTTTCTTATTTATAGACTATCTTATCTTTAACAATTGGCTCTATCTTCTCAGACACAATTTAGGCAGCAAAGAGGCATAAGCTAATCAAAGAATATGAAACACTTGGAGGCCTTCAAGCAGTGTGAGAAGACATTAACTAAACGAATTATTCATTTCTCTGATTTAAGATTTAAGCAAGAAACCTACTTCAATGAGTAACACAGAGACTAAGAAATCTATTACAATGTAAAGGACACAAAGGAACGGGGCACAAAAATAGAACTTTGGGAAATTTTTGTCAGATAATAACTACAGTAAACATTCATAAGTAGAGATTTTAAAATCATGGAAATAGAGAAATATAGAGGATTATGGACCATAGCAATTGGGGGTGGGGGGGTGGGATTGGAATGGTTATGGACCGCCAAAATTATTTCTTGATGAGTTGGTAACACCCATGGAAAACATACAGGAAGGAAGGAAGAAAGGATGGAAGGAAGGAGGAAGGGAGGGGGGAGGGAAAGAAGGAGGGAGGGAGGAAGGATGACAAAAGCCAGAAGAAAAATGAGAGAAAGACAGAAAAAGAAGGGGAAATGTAAGACAGGGTCAAAAGTGGAGGAGGATTGAATGGAAGAGACTATGAACTGGACAGCACACATTCATTCAGCTAGAGAATGGTTGGGGAATGAAGTCAAGCACACTCTGAATTGAAGTCATAGATAAAAGTTGAAACTATGCTACATTTAATACAGGAATGGACACACTTCAGATATCAATTCTGTGTTCAAACTTTGAAAGAAGGAACATAAAAGTTTACTACTTAAGTAAAAAAGGAACTTGTTTTATGGATTTAAAATGATGGTATTAGTAAAAAAAAATTAAAATGTTTTCTAAACTGTAGATATTCGTCTACATTTTCATGTTTATGTATACACATGTGTACATGTATATCTACTACAAAGCAAATGCATCTTACCAGCAGTAATTACACCTGATATCTAGACCTTGATCTATATTATCACTTCCTATTTAAAGAAACAGGGGTTCATCTATGAAATGCCATGTGGTTCCCAGGATTGGAACAGTATAGATTTGATGGGATTAGGAACATTTCTTATAAATTAACAAAACATTAAATAACACAAAATCCCAAAACCATATAACTGGGACACACAGGGCAGCTAGATGGGGTTGCCACTAACCAAATGCAAAATGATGAAAATGGTAAAAAATATCAGTGAAGTCATAAATTATAAACCATTAAAAAAATAAGTCTTTAGACTACACCAATAATAAATAGATACATGAAAAAAAAAAAAACAATGGGAGAGAAAATTCACCTTTAGCTGAATGCTAAAGGGCAACTTGTAAACTGGAGAAAGTGCTAGACATGGAAACTCATTTCACTCCATTATGGCAACAGTTAATCAAGAATCATCAATGATACTACAGCTGGGGGAAATTTTCTCTTAGAAACAGGACAGTTCCATTATCTTAAAATGATCTCTCGGTGCTGTGTTGAAAACATATTTTAAAGAAACTAAACTAAAAAGGCTTGAGGTTGGGTATGGGATAACAGATGCTTTGATTAGAGGGAAGTCAGAACTGTGGAATAATAAAATGAGAAAGCCAGTTTTGTCCAGTTCCAATGGGCTCCCCAGTAGTCCCCTCTCCTTCCAAGAACACAAGAATCCAAGGCATTGTTTACCTTTCACACATTTTTCATCTAATTGGAACAGACTACACTATGGGTAAAGATGACATCTCAAAAGTCTACAATTATTCCAGGAAATAGGTCGTCAGGGACTGCCCTACACAATAAGTTAGATATGAGAAAATCAAGATAAATGTCAGCTACACCTTCATAGTTAAGATAATTGTTACCCTTGCATAGCCAGTAATTCTTGGGGTCCATGGCAAACTAACAACTATTCACAAAACATGGGAACCAAGAAGAACATGGTTTAAAGTGTGGCTAACTAACTCAGTAACTCAGTCAAGGTCTATATCTAACAAACCAAGCCACATCAAGGTCATTAAATGAACAGAACATGACACATTTCTGATTGTGCCTGGGTACATGTGCAAAGAGAATACACCTCCATTGCTTCAACCCATAGGATGCCAAGAAACCAACCAATTTCATTAGTTTCTCTCTCTCTCTCTTCCTCTCTCCACTCTCTGAACTTCCCTTTCTCTGTCTAACCTTACTTGGAGAATGTCTTGAAACACAGATGCCTGACATTATTTGAAGAGTAACCCTGTTCTGAGCTCTCTGAAAGCAATGCATGACTCAGCACATAAGTCCTTTTCTATCTTCCCACCCATACGATAATTAGGTATTTACTATGTGATGACCAATTAACCCTTTCCAACCATACCCCTAAGAGCCCTATATAACCTACCCCTGGAACAGTAAAGTAGAACTGTCATACTGAAGCTGACTTGTTGAAGTTTTTCTGTCATACTTATGGAAGTCTGAATCCTGCTCACTGCTTCTGTTCTTTCTACCCTCATGGGCTGCTGACCAACAACCGCCAAAGACAGGGAAAGCCACAAATAGTGTGATAAAAGACAAAGACTAAAAAAAGTCTTCTGGTTAAAGAGAACTAAAGTAAAATATACAATGGATAAATATAAATTCTAACTATCGATTATATTAAGTGCTAGAGAAGAAAGGTATCATAAAACTTAAAAGAATGTTAATAGACCCTCTGACAAAGTTGAGATAAGCCTGATAAATTTAAATTTATAGCATTGATCCATACTGTGGTTATATATAAAAATATTATGCATAGTTTAAGGGAATCTTTGGGGGTTTAGTATCATGGTGCATGTTATGTATTTTTTAAAAATATCAAGATAGAAACAAAGAAAGTAAAAATTATAAGCCAAATGGAATACAATATTAAAAAACGGTCCAAATTCAGTTAAAAAATATATGTGCATATTGCTTTCTAATCTTATCTGTGCAAGATTTTGTTAGTTACATTTTTTACAAATATTTCATAATCAAAAATAATAATCAAAATTTACCTTATCATGGAAGAAAGGGGAGGCCATAGGCACACCTTGGTAATCACCAAAGTGATTATTGTTGTTAGAAAGAAGTGTCTTGTTCTAAAGTGGTATAAACATTTATGAGTTGCCCCTTCAGTAAGTAACTTCGCTTCCATACTTAGGCTAGAAGGTCAATTAATCTCAGTGAGTTATACAAAACAATAGAAGACATGAAACAAGTAGGAGAAGATGCTACGAAAGACCCAAGAAGACAAAGAAGAAGAGAGAGGTGGTGATTGTAGCTACAAGTAATTGTATAATTGCATAAACCCATGAAACAGAAATGAAAACCTTGGAATTCAAACATTTTTTACCTCCTGCTTTAGAGAGGGACCACAAATGTGGCAGTATGTAGGCCAAAGAAGACATCCAACACCAAGACAGCTGAGTAGCTTGGAAAAACAATGGAGAAAACATCCAGTGCTGAATGTAACTCTAGATCTAGGCTTTGGCTGGCTTGAGTTACCTGGGAAAATGTCATTTTCAATTATATATAGATATATATATATATCTATATATAACATAAATATCTATATATGTTATATATAGATATAGATATAGATATGTTGAAATCTAATCCTTTCTAGTCCGTTGGAAGACAATGAAGATATGGTAGAAGTGCAGTGTGGGTGTGTCACTGTAGTTGTCAGTGATCATACGAACCTTGCCATCTGACCTGCCCTTGCAACAGTCAACTGTGTGCTGACTCCTGAAACTGGAGAACTGACCGTCATCTCCAACCATCTTCCACTGTTCTGAAAGATCTACTCAACCAACCAACCACACACACACACACACACACACACACACACACACACACACACACGTTGTGGATAGCTCTAGTACTGTTTGTATTTTAATA
Source organism: Rhynchomys soricoides (assembly GCA_019843965.1). Lineage (NCBI taxonomy): Eukaryota > Metazoa > Chordata > Mammalia > Rodentia > Muridae > Rhynchomys > Rhynchomys soricoides. The sequence goes on along the minus strand of JADRCH010000005.1, from coordinate 4,474,111 downwards.
CTAATTCTACTTCCACAAGAGGGTGTGCCCCGGACTAGGATTGGATCACATATGCAGATAATTTTACATAAACCTCCCCATTTTAACTAGTCAGATAAAGGCTAGAGCCTGTAATTGGGCAGTGGAAGGGCTGGAGGTTTTAGAGAGGGAGAGAGAGGAAGGAGAAAGAGGAGATGAGGAGAGAGAAGAGAGGGGGGTAGAGAGGAAGACAGAGGAAAAGGATGTAGACGGAAGATGGAGAAGAACCATGTGGCCTGGAGGAGCCACAAATAGTAAGGGATCTTATAGGTGGAGAATAGAATAGTGTAGTGGTATACCTGCCCGATCTAGGCATGCAGCTTATAAATATTATAACTAAGTTGTGTGTTCTTTGCACAGGCTTATTGAAGGTTAGAGATTTACCACGACACACACACACACACACACAGAGAGAGAGAGAGAGAGAGAGAGAGAGAGAGAGAAAGATCATTAACACACAGCAAACATGACCTAATTTCTATCCCTTTTCCTTAGGCTATGAGTACCTCTAAGTACCAATGAGTATCATATCACACATGTAACTCTTGTAAGGCCACTGAGTGTAGTGACTAATGGCAGTAATTTTGAAATCAGAATTTTGGTTTTAATCTAAGTTCTGCTCTATAGGATCTGATAAAAGTCAAGGAAAGTTAGTTAAATAATTCAATATCAATTTGTTGCCTCCTCTATTAAATAAAAGTGATTTTACTGACATCTTCTACATAGGATTATTTGAAGGCATATAATACCTTTACATGGAAAGCCAATGGTAAAAATCAGATGTTTTACACACACACACACACACACACACACACGGAGAGACAGAGAGAGAGAGAGACTGTAAATAGAAACCATCCTACAATAACTCTCTGAAAATATTAAGTACTAAGGATTGCTGTTATAAAAGCCAGTGACACTTTCTACCGAATGCCTCATTCCTTACCAGTTTCCTTCTACTTCACAACGTTAAGTACCCACTTTGTGGAAGAATACAAAGATAATTTAAAAACTAGTTTTTATTCTAAATATTTTCATAGTATAGTAATGAGTTAAGACATAACTGATTATAATTCATGGTATTACTTGCATAGACTATTATACACCTTTTACTAAGTGAAGTGAACAGCACTTGAAGTTGGTGATTTTGAAGGCATTAATCTTTTTCTGTAGAAAATTTGTATGAGGTAAGAGTTTTGAAGAGGACACTAGGGGATAAGGAAAGGAGGAAATTTCAAACAAAAGAAACAGAATGAAGTCGAGTTCGATCATCAAAAAATAGTTTTCTGTTCTTCTCACACCCTTGTCTCCCAGTGCCATGACTCAGCCGTCCAGAAACCTCACAGCACATGTGCAAATCTTAATTAACTCAGCCCTGTCATGTTGTCTCCCAGTGCCATGACTTAGCTGTCCAGAAACCTCACAGCACATGTGCAAATCTTAATTAACTCAGCCCTGTCATGTTGTCTCCTTTCTCTAATATCATTTTTTTTCTTATAGGTCCCAAATTACAAACAGGTGTCACTTTGTCTAGAAGTTATATTAATTCAAGACCAAACAAAATTTGTTCATTTGGATTTTCCACTTTATGTTGTAAAGTTTCTTCATTACACAATTCATTTTAAGTAAAGTTGAATTTACATAACAAATGATGTATTTTAGTTTTAGTTTCAATGTTCTATATAATTTAATTCAGTTTCCAAATACTCCTGTGGGTCTAAAGAATGCCTTCCCCATTTTGTGATATACACCTTTCTCAGTACTCATAGCAATTGGATTTTATTTTTAAAATATGACTTTGGAGTGAATCTCCTATCCCTAAGGATAATTTCTATTTTATATTAATCAATTCATGAAATGTCTCATTTCTCCTACAATGAACTTTACAGTAAAAATATACCACATTTTCCCAAAGTTTTTCCAAGGTAATTGGCTTTTGTCTGGCCAGTTCCTACAATAGGAATACAGATTGCTAAGTGTCCTCTAGAAGAAATGGATTATCTTCCCTGCTGCAGATTTCTACATTTGTCCAAAAGTACCCCACAGCTTAGGGGCTACGTCGGCAATGTACACGATTCCCTATGGTTCTGGGGATGACAGGTTTATATGGAGAACCTTTGTTTAACATGGTTTACAAATGTGTTGGTGAGAAAAACTGGGGGGAGAGTCACCTAGGGCCCCTTATTCATGTCCCTGCAGTGTGGGTGGGAAGTGGAACATCTGTGGGTTGGCAGAAAAACCTTTCTTACTACTTTTTCCCATTGGCCTCCTGGATCTCTCCATTTCTCCTTCCAGACATCCTTTTTCTCTTCCCATCCCTCCTTCTTGAACCTCCTGTGTTTTCTCGGCATCACTGGTCTGGACCTTCTCTCTGCTCTCAACGGCCGAGGATTAGTTTCTAACAAGGTGATGGACTTCTAAGAAAACATTCCTAAATGGAAGCCGCAAGCCTCGGAAATATTGGAATCCAATAAAGTGGACTCCTCTGCTCAAGTTCAGAACAAAGGTCAGGAACATGTCCACTATGCTTCTCACAGCTCAGTGAGAAGTTCGGAGGAATCTGTGGCTGGCCATCCTTATTTTATTAACTTGTTGGTTAAACAATAGAATAAGACCAAATTTATTTGAGCTTTTTTCTCTTTCCCTTATAGTGAATTTCAAAGAGACCAAGATAAGGATAAAAATCTATTCTCAAAACATGCTATTAGCTACTTACCTAGGCGATAATTTTTAAAGAGTCATAAAGAGAACAATACATAATTAGTGTAAAACATCACTTATGATTAGTTTTTTATTTGTTTGTTTGTTTCTTTGGGTAGTGTGTGTGTGTGTGTGTGTGTGAGAGAGAGAGAGAGAGAGAGAGAGAGAGAGAGAGAGAGAGACTGTGTATGTATAAGTTTGTGTTTTATGTTTTAAATAAAAATGGGGAGATGGTACAGGAGGTTGTAATACTTGTGCAAGCCTGAAGATCTAAGTTCAGAACCCAAGGAAAAGCTGGACAAACAGGAGCACAGTTTCAGTAAGCCCAGTGTGCTGTAATGATGAAATAGAAAAGTCTGTAGCTCAAAGGCCAATTAGCCTACTTACACAGGGTTGAAGAAGTACTTTCTCAAAGTAAGGTCTAAATGCCAGGACTGATCCTAAATGTTGTCCTCTGACGTCTGCTTGTGTGCTGTGCCACTAAAATACCCACACACATACACACAAACAATAACACACACATACAGATAAACACTCACAGACCTGCAAAGACACACACGTAAAAAGAAAAAAAGAAAGAAAGGAGAAAAAATTAAATGAATAGTATTCCCAGGAGGCTTTTGAGTAGAGGAAACTTCTTACCTTAAGAGCTTAGGGTTTTAAGAGGTAAGAATAGCAGTTCTCAATATTGTCACATCGGGAAGAATGTGACACATCCTTCTTGGCACATTCCAATATCTGCCATGCTCTCCTAATGACAGAGATACCAAGAAGGATAGTCCCCGATTCTTATGAAAATAATTTGTGTAACTATGCATAATCTGCTGCAGTTCTAAAGCTAATTCTAATCATTGGCCTGTGTGAATCACAGAGAAGACTTATTGATGTAAAGTAGAATCAATGACAGATCAATCTTCAGGTACCATTACTTAGATTAAAAGGTAGAACTAAGAATAAGAAAATGCCCCCAGTTTATAGTCTGGAGATTATAGGCCCTAGGGATGGGGGAGGTAGGACTGCTGTTCTTACTTTTGCTAAATGGTGATGTTGTTAAACTCCCTTCTGAATATTTGTTTTTATAGCAATAGATCTGTGCTGCTGCCAGCCTTGGTGAGATAAGTCTTTCTGCAGTGAGCTTTAGTCAGTGAAGATTTATAACAGTTCAAAGCACAGAGAACAAGCTTGAGCGCTCAGGCCTAAAAGGAACCTCCATACCGCCTCCAAGCCTCAGGCAACACCAAGGAAGACAGGGTGGAAAGAAAATAAGAACAGGAGGATGGGGAGGAGCATTTTGAAAAGCTCTCTTCCGGGCATAACATTAACATTGCATTTGCATATTCACAGCAGATAAGGTTATTTGCATGTCACAGGATTTTCCCTGTCCAATTACTTTAGGGCGGCGGGAGGCCTGTAATTAAGGAAACCGGAGTCAGAGCTAGGAGTTGCAGAGACTGGGAGCATCTCCTGGGAAAAGGAGAAAGGAAGAGTTGTTATGATATCGTAAGGTTAGAATAATTGGGATAAAGTTCTTATCATTATCAATTGGTTCTGAAATTATCGTATTGGCTTTTTGTAAATTGATAATTTAATGATACATAAATCTGTTGGGTTAATTATAAGGCTCAAGAGTTTTGATTTACTTGGTTCATGGGTGGTGCTGGTGGCTGACTGTGGAATTGAGTCATTGAGTGTGTGGGCCTGGCAACAAAGATCCGCCAAGGGATTCAGGATCTTTAGCACAGAGATACTGCGGAGTTGAGATCACGGGGCTGGAGCCCTGTGGCGGCCAGCATTAGGGCGGGAACCTGCCAGCTCTTCTTTTTACCATTCCCCCCCACCCCCGCAACATTTGCATACACCTGACAAAAGATTAAACTAGTCAAAATTCTAGCATAGGGGTGGAGATCTGATCACAAAGCCTAGCCCTAACTGAAGAGCAATTAACAGATGATGGCTCCTAAGGGAAGAAGAGTCAGTTTGCCAGGAGCATGTCACCACTGGTGGGTTTCTATGCTCAAAGAGATGGTTAAAATCCCATTTATCATTTCCGCTCGTGCAATACTAAATGTACTCAGTGGGATAGCTTAAAGAAAGAAGACATAAAGTTGGGAGGGGAACGTGTAGAAGGATGCACAAAAGGAGTTGGACGGAGGACATAGACATCATCAAAATAAATTTTATACATGTATAGAATTCTAATAGAATAAATATAAATATTGTTACAAATATTTTAATGTGAAAAAGGACAGAACAGACTCTTCTAAAAATTGAAGAGAGGCCTTAAAAGAAGGTTTAACTCTTAAGAGTACTTGCTGCTCTTGCCAAAGAATCAAGTTTCAGGAGAATAAACCAATTCCTAATACGGGGTAGCTCCAGATGTCATAAGGTACTTATCTTTTTCCCAACCTAATCATGCTGCACATAGTTTTTATCTGTATTTCCTTTTAGATCCAATTTCTGTATTAAAAAAAAAAAAAAAAAGCAAAACAAACACCTAAAAAAACTAGCTCTTAGCACTTCGTTTCATGTTTCGCCATGACACCCTTTGTGCTACAGTACTGTTTGATCAGTTGCTTGTGTTCTCTCGGACAGGACTACAATGTACATCTTTCAATGTTGGAAAAGAATCATAATCATAACATGTTATTATTTCACATGAAAATATTTTTATTTCTTGTTCCGTTAACTTGAACACACATGGTTAAGCAGCTTTAGTTACTTCAATAAATTGTTGCTGGAAGAAGATCTCAAGAATCCTAGATCTAAACTCAGAAAACAGATCAGATCCTAATGAATTATTGATGGTAAGATATCACATAGTGCTGGAGCGCGCTCATTCTAGATTCAGACTACATTTCCCACAATTCATCGGATACGATATGGCTCTCGGTATTATCTGAACTACAAAACCCACAATCCTCAGAGCCCGCCGGTTGACTGCGTTTCAGGAAGTCCCTGCTGTAGTTCCCATCTTCCCTTTCGGTCTTCGCGCTTTGGATTGCAAGGTCGTGAAGAAAGGAGAGTGAGGTGGTACGGCCATTTCTTCCGACTTCCATCTCTGCGTCCCTAGCAGAACTTCCAGCAGCGGCATGTTGGGCCAGAGTATCCGGAGGTTCACCACCTCCGTGGTCCGTCGCAGCCACTATGAGGAGGGTCCGGGGAAGGTGAGTGGAGTGAGGCCCGGCTGCTTAGAGACCAGGCGATGCTAGGCGCCACCCGCTTATCTCAGGGCCGGCCTAGAGCTTATGGGGAGGGAAGTGGCTAGCCAGGAGCGCGGGGAGACACGCAGGCCCCTCAGTCCACATCCCCGGGAAGGCTGGGTAGCACAGCGCCTAGCCGCTGCCTCAACGCCGCCTGTCAGCCACCTCTGTCCAGTGGGAGGCCTGGAAGGTTAGGTTGAAGCTGGGTGGCGTCGGGGATGAGTGAAGGTCATTGGAAACAGAAGGAAAAGAGGGCCTGTGGCTGTGGATTAGCTGTTTAAACCTGCAGACTCCAATAGAAGCGGCGATCCTCGCGTAGGCCAGGTTTAGCCGCAAGTGTAAGTAAGTAAACCAAGTAGTTAGTGGTAACTGCCCCGCACTTGTTCGGTGAGGCCTACTAAAGGGAAGAGCGAGGATATAGAATAGCTACCTAGGAAAAAGCGAAACTGTGGTTGAGACTGCCGTGTCCTGGGTGGAGAATTTAACTAACAACGAACTGGAATGGTGTGTTTCTTTCTAAAGTTACTATTTTGGAGAGTAATTGTTTTTTCAAATATTAAAAACACAAGACCTTTCCACTTAATAGGGTTTACCGACTGGTATTCAGAAAACCTGGGCGTGTATTTAAAATGTTCTGTTGAAACGCGTATTATAAAATACGCGATTGACCCCGACTAACTATTAGAGTAAGTTCAGATACTTTGAGCGAATATTTTTTGCCGCGTTTTCTCTTTCCCAACAGAATTTGCCATTTTCGGTGGAAAACAAGTGGCGGTTACTGGCTATGATGACTGTGTACTTTGGATCTGGATTTGCTGCTCCTTTCTTTATAGTAAGACACCAGCTACTTAAAAAATAAGGATATTTAATTCATCCCTTTAACAGGTAATTAGTAAGTTTTTAATTTTCCTAAAACAGTCATTTCTGTTTTGTAGCCTATACACTCTCCCACAACAAACAAGTTGTCTGCTGATTCCTGAAGGTAAGTGTGAATGTGATATTGGTAGAGGCAATTGGGAAACCTATAAAAAATAAGTTCTGATCAGTAAGGTCAGTGTTTAACAAATACTCCTTTACCCCAATAATCTGCACATATGTACAGCACACCTGTAAGATAAGTAATATTAAAATCCCATTGGAGACACAATGATAAGTTGATTGAGGTTCCATAGCTAGTAGCACTAGTGTAGGGTTCCTACATAGGGTGACCTAGTTCTGTGTATCACACTTCATAGATCAGTCTTGTGTCTTGTGTCTTCTAGTAAAATAACTGACTCTTCTGAGATAAAAAATGCACTAGGGGTATCCAACCTTTGACATTACCAAATGTTATTGATATCTACAAAGTTGATGGGGAAGAAACCCTGAAGTGTTCCAGTGTTCTTTTCATTTCTACCAGTCCTAGTTATCTATTTTATAGTATTGGTAAGTCTGCTGAGGTTGAGAAATAGACTGAGTTACTCCATCTCCATAGACATGTTTCATAGTGGTATCCTAGATCCCTTCATATACATATGAGTTTATTTAGCATAATTTATGCAAATTTTGGTACATGTGATGAAGCAAATCAGTATGAATAAAATGATACTGTAAACGCTTTCTGATGTATCAAATTGATAGATGATATGAAATTGCTGTAACTTGTAAAGTCAGGCTTCTAATGCCATTAATTTTGTTTTTATTTTGCAGAATGAAGAAAGTTTAAGAGATATGATCTGAAAATTGGATTAAACTCTTGAACTCTTATACTAGAAAAAATTGTAAATAAACTAATGACATAAATATTTAATGCCTCATCTCTGCAATAAGGAATGTGATAGCTATTTTGTTTTATTAAGAACTGTATATGGGGTTTGGGGTGATGGGTCATGCTTATTAGATCTGGTTTTATATCCTTGAGTACCCTGATCAAAAGCTGGCAAGCTTAGTAGCCTGCTTTTAATCGTAGCACCCAAAAGGCATAAAATCTCTAGTCAAGCTGGTTTAGCTAAGCTAACTAGAACTAACACTGAGCTCAAAGTTCAGCAAAAGACCTTGCTTTAAAGGGCAATGGAGGAAGACATCTGAGGTAACCTTGGACTTCCATGTGCATGCTCATACATGTCCTAAATGAGAATGCATATGCATAAAAACACAATTACATATGATTTAGACTTTATTATATTCTTCAATTACTGGATTTCATTTAAATTTCTTAAATCAGGAGCATGTAGGCAACAATTTGAATATACACACTCATCCTAATTTAAAGGAATTTAAAAGTAGCCTTTGGAGATAGAAGTGCGTTTCTCAGTGATTAATCATTTGAAGAACTAATAAAAAGTTCTAGTGAATTGGGTACTTTGACTATTTTCTTTCTAGATTTATAACCTAATATTAAAGGTTTTGTATCTGATAGTACTTCTAACCAATAAGTCTTGCTTAGAACAGGAGTAGAATAATGCCTAGAGAATATAATAGCATATCGGACAAATAATTTTCCAGGAGTGTCCTGGATGGGAGGTAAGAAGAGTTCCCATTAGTAATTCTGTCATTGAGTATTATTTGTTAGCAGTGAAATATTACTTAGCACTTGAAGTGCAATAAGAACCTTCTAAGGATTTCTTGTTGACAGGGAAAGGTAGCTACTGAATATTCTAGACCCTTGTTTCACTCATGGAATACCACCAATGGTAGAAAAATAGAAAAAAACAAACATCCAGAGATTTTGGTGAAAGGGTGTTTTCACTGTTTTTGAACCATTATAGTATTTAAAACAAAAACAATAAATATGTAAAAAGTAAATTCCTGCATTCTTAAAATGATGGTGAACACTTGGTGAGTCTAAAATATTGAATATGCCTACAAGACAATTATAGGGAAGAATGCGTACATACCTAAAAGGAATCTTGGCTTGAACAGTTAAAGCCTTTAGCTGATGTGATACAGCTTAATGCCTAGTACAACCACTGTCTAACCTCCAAAGTCTATACATTATAGCATTTACGGTTATATTTGAAAAAAAAAAAAAACCCTGCCAAATAAGGATGGTAGGGATATACTCAGTAACTTACCACTATTAATTTTACATAGGCTTTTGGTTAGTATAATTGCCACTAAAAATGGTTTTAATTAAAATTAAGTTGACTTCAGAAAAAAATTACATTTCCCTAGAAATAAGTAAACAGACCTTTTGCAGTATTTCTCAGACTCCACAGCACAGGTATTAATCAGCTGAGCGGTCTGGAATAATGGAAGGAATGTGGGTTTGGCATAAAGGCATGCATGGCTAAAAAATAGAGACCAAGCTCAGTATTAGCAAGGGGGTCATCTTTACATTTCTTAAAGGGTTAGGTATCAGTGTTAAAACTACTTGTTATAATCAACTAAAAGTGTGTGGGCTGGTGTGACTATAGGGCCTGGCGTGCAAGCATCATGAGATCCTAGAATCCATCCAAGCCTACCTGGAGGCTCTTGGCTGTAAACAGAGCCGAGGGAAGAATGCTGGCCAGAGAAGAATAGATCCCTTAAGCACATGGGGCAGCCAGCCTGCCTACCTTTTATCTTTGAATCTCAAGTTCAGTTAAAGACAAATCTCAAGGTCTTGGCACCTGCATTCATCCATATCAAGAATGAAGTTTCTAGGATTTGGGTATAGAAAACCGAAATGGGATGGAGAACTAAGCTAAATGCACTTTTGAAGGTGGTGCTAGAACTGGTGGGAGAGGAGTATTTCCAACACCGTGCCTGAGCACGGTTCATACTGTGCAATGACACTTAAGCCTTACCATGTCTTAAGGGGATGGGCTCTACCCTCTTGAAAGTAAAAATCCGGTATGAACCATGGCGTTTACTCATATCCCAGTAATTTCAACCTCGTACTAGTTAGTACCTTAGCTCAGGGTTTCTGTACCACTGTCATGTCTTCATTTAGTTCAGATATCATCTTTAGTTTGTCTCTGTTGAGGCCTTCCATAATCTGAAACACTGCACATTAAGTTTCCAACTCTCAGTAGTTTGATAAGTCACCATGTATTGAAATTATTCATTCCAATTGTGGGTTTTCCATACAAAATTCTCATCTTTTGAGATGGAAGAGGCTTATTCATGTAATAAGCCTTATTCATGTAATAAGTGGTGAATGAACATCTTAAGAGAATCAGAACCAAAAGTGATATTCCCTTAAAAGACAAATTCACAGCTTGTGTGTTTCAGTGTGCTGTGAGAATTTCCTTCAAACTGAACTAGGCTCTCCCAAACAGGAATATTTTGAAATAATTCAGATGTGGAAACCCAAAGGTAGGATTTGTGTAATGTAACTCAGGAGTGCATGATTTATTCCATTTTACTTAATTTTCTTTGCTCAAACTTCACTGATGACAAAGTTATATTGATTTATCTTCTGGCAGACAAAAAAGCTAGAGATTTATATTTATATTCTAAGAAAAGAAACTAGAGCTTAAGAGACCAGGCATCACTGAGGCTCTTTGACTAGCCAGCCTAACCAAAACCATGGTAGAGTTCTCTCAAAAGAATGAGCCAAGCTGCAATAGAAGAGGACATGAAATGTTCTCTGACCTTTGTTTATCTATCTACACTGTATA